>WUAT03346594.1:402-10529 GCA_010015005.3 Ulmus americana | reverse complement strand
ATAAGTTTTACGTCTGTTATATGAACCCGTCCACATAAACCAATTCCAAATTTCAACCTTAGCTTTCAGTGATCTGGGTGACAACAGAACAGAAGACACCAATCATATAAGTACCTATTTATGAGTATTTTATAGCAAAAACAAACCGAAGTAGAACAACGCACTCTTCTATTCCTATCAATAATATATATATATTACCTCTGCCTGAACCAAAGATCCCACTTTGTAGCTAGACTTCTTTTTCGCTTTTTTTTGAACTGGATGTCTCAATCTCACCAACTGATTTAAGAAGCAAAAATATCCTTCCTACAGTTGAAGGGCTTGGAAGATCCATAATAGTGGCCACAATGCTGCATCAGATAGCATGTGTGTGTCAGAGAATATTTTTGAACTAAAGTAGTAAGAAATAGTTTTTTTTTCCTTTGAACCGAGTAAGAAATAGTTTATAGATATATTAGAAGCATAAGAACGTAAATTAAATAAAAGCATAAGAAATAGTTTTTTGTTTCCTTTCATGCATAAGGTATGCTTTCATATGACTTTCCCAGAAGATAGTGGAGGAGTTTCAGAGTTCTTCCAAGTACTAGCAATAGCATTATCACCATACCTGTCACCCTTTACAACATAAGCTAAGGCATTAGATTCAAGCTCGGCCATTTCTTTCTGTGTGAGTTTCAGAGACAGGGCTCCAATGTTCTGGTTAAAATTCTCAATCTTTGTGGTTCTGGGGATGGGACACACATCGCTTCCTTGGTGATGAACCCATGCCAATGCTAGTTGCACAGGAGTGCATCCTTTTCTTGTTGCTATTTTGTTAACCCACTCAAATATTGACAAATTATGTCCCGCATTTTTAGCTTGGAACCTTGGCAAGCACTGCAATTAGTATACAGATCTTAGCATCACAAATGAAGTGCACTTGATCAAGAATGATGTGACAACAAAAGAAGTAATGTTAAAGGGCAATATCAAACAGCTTCTACCACAACAGAATTTTTCTTGACATGTCCAAAACAAGCTCTCTTTTCTGTAGACTAGAGTTGAACTTACAAAATATGAGCTATACAGGTATAGTCCTAACGCTGGTCTTTAGAACTATGTATCTACTATGCTAAACTAGTCTTATTTCATAAAGGACATCTATACACTGTCACTAGAAATAGGGTGGAGCTAGCAGAAAGTAAAGGCTGGTTATACAAGACATTCACTCTACATGGATCAACAAAGAAATTTTTTGAAGTGCTATGGATAACTTTCAATCATCGAAAAGAGGAAGCTGCATGCAAAGTTATTAGCTAATATTTGCGTCACTGAAGTATGTACTACAAACCAGCAGCCATTATGATACACACAATCAACAAATTTACCAAAAAGTCGAGTATGTACTAGGGCATGCTCCAGAAGCTCATTCTTCTCCACCATTTCAAGAAACTCCTCCTTGCTCACAAAAAAGTAGTATTTCTCATGAATTTCAGCGAGTTTCATCTCTTGACTCGTTGTCGTGACGAAAAAATGCAAACCCTCACGGGTTTCCCTCAATTTCTTGATCACGGTGTCCTTGCATACACCACTGGGTCCACTAATCACGATGATTAGAGGGTTAGGGTTCCGCCACAGTGGCTCGAAGCTAAAACCCGAACCAATCGAGGCTTCCAAATTACGAATCAGCTCTAACCGGTCGGGATTCTCCACCATCGAAACAGGAATCGAAGTGGCTCATCCTGAATCGCTCATTTGGGAGGACAATCGAAGTGGGGTTGTGGAAAATCGCAGAAATGTTTGAGCTTTGATGGGTTAGGGTTTAGAGAATTGGAATGGAAGAGCTTTGGGGGAGGAATCGGAGGTTGGAGAAGAAGGTGGAAGGTGTGAGAGAGAGGAGGAGGATAGGAATCTGCAAAACATTTGTGTTGGGGAAGAGAACCCTCAAAGTGTATTACTCGAAGTGGGGAGTGTGTGGTCAACTCAGCACACATTGCGATTAATGGGAGAGGCGGGATTTTTCAGATGAAAAATAACGTATCCCGTGCATTTTGTTTTGAGGACCCGCTCTAATTGTGTTTCGTAATCGCAATTTTGTAATAAAGTGGGATTTACATGTGATTGTATCCCATTATTTTAGTAGTGTGAAGCTTTTTGACATAACTTAATTTTACAAAGTCTTATCATTGTATCACAGAGTCTACACTATTTAAGATTTTCTTTCTGCATATTTTATGCTTAAGTGCCATAACTCTACATGTTACTTGCCAAATGAAAAGTTGATAGCTATTCGGTTATGTGTTTACGGATTTAAATGATATGACTCAAATTATGAGTTTCACTGATTACATTGCTAAGAATGATTTTAAAGTATATTGCTTAAAATGTTATAACTGAATTGGTAAAATTGCGTGATTGTACTTGCTGAGCTTTGGCTCACGAATTTTTGTTCCTATTGTAGATTGCACTGGTGAATTATCAGATTTGCTGGTAGGGAGATGTTCAAGAGAGTGGGTATGGACAAGTCCGCTACGCATTATAGTACTTCCGCAACAAAGATTTTTACAGAGTACAAAGATATTATTTTACTAAAGGTTTTGTAATAATATAAGTATGACATTGTCAGTATTTCTATACTTCTAATAAGTAACAAGTTTCTAAATTTGAAAGAAAAAGGTTTTAGTTGGCAAATGAAATTTACCCGGTTGTAAGAAAAGAAATCAATTCTTCTCCTTACGTAAAATGTTTTGTGAAACAACAGGATTTTCTCAAAGATATAATCTAGGTATTATATTTTATCAAGATAACTATGTTATGGAATTCAATTTTCAAAGTATGTGTTTTAAAAAAAAAAATTACTCTAAATTTTCTTAAGTATTGATTTTAAAAGTCCTAGTAAATAGACGAGTCACTACACAAAGGTACGCTAAATACAAATTCACTTGTTGTATGTTGTTTTCTACTCACTCAAAGAAATTTACAAATATTCGATCTCAAGCACTGACTTAGGCATCGAAGGGTTATCGGAGGGATAGCCTCCGACCACTCACTGTTTTCTCTTTTGTAGGACTCTGTTGTGCTTGCTGCCCACCTTGGAGGCACTCTTTGGCCCAAGCAGGAAAAAGCATCAACACCTTCAGTGTTTGATCATTAACATATTTGACTCATATTTGACTTATTATAGTAAAGGTAAAGACTTTTTTGCACTTTCTTCCCACATCAATCTAGATGAGTTTTTCTTTTTGTTTGTTTGTTTATTTTCTAAGAGGCCAAAGAAGGTTTTGGTGACGGATGAGGTTGTCGGTGACGGAGGTGGTGGCCGGAGAAGGTTGTTGAAGACGGAAGTGGTGGTAATGGGTTAGCTTAAAGGGGAGGATGAGTAATTTTAATTTTATATTTTATTTAATTATTTAATTAAATTTTAGATTATATATTTTGTTTAGAATAATATATTTATTACTTTTACTAAGGGTATTTTCGGGTTTTCATTAAAATTTTAGTCAAATTTTGTTGACCGGGGTTAGATTAATGTATTTTTCAATAACTTATTGTTTTGATAGTGATTTACGATATGACAGGGTTATTCACATTTTTTGTTTAAAACCGAATGGACTAAAATGTTAATATCCCTAATAATAATAATAATAATAATTTTGTTTAAATTTTATTTTATATTTTTATTTTTGTTTTAAATTAATTAGTTATTAAAATTTTATTAATATTATTTTATATTATATAATTCTACTAATTTTATTTAAATAAAAAAAAATTTATTCGTTGCAATCTTATTGCATTTTTCAGCTAAAATGCTCTGTGATTGGTAGTAATGTCAAATGGTCTGGCTTGGCCTAGTCCGACCCATGAAATTAAAACTTAATGGGCTAATGGGCTGAGCTAGCTAGCCTAGTCTAGCCCAGTCCATTTAATTAACGAGTTGGGCCGGCTAGCCCATTATGTGAAAATAAAAGTCCAGTCCGGCCCATGATGAGACGGGCTTCCAATGGGCTAGGCCTTATTAACGAGCTTTTAGTGATAAATTTCAAAAGAAGAAAAAAATAAAAAGAATTTTCTTTTATATAATTAACTCAAATGTAAGTTGTTTTAAAGGCTTTTGGAAAAACAATTATTATAGAAATGTTATTTTCATCGATTCACAATTTAAAATTACTAGTTACAAAAATAATATAACATCAAAGTTTATCATGCAAAAATAAAATCTTAATCAATTCCAACACATGGTAAAAAAAAAAAAAAAAAAAAAAAAAAAAAAAAAAAACCTTAATTATGAAGATAATTATTATTTGTGCATTAGGTTTTGTTTTGTTTTTTCTTCCTAATAATGAGCTTGGGTCAAGCCGGGCCGAGCCCACCCAAGCCCATGGGCTTTAATCTCAAGCCCAACCCAACCCAACCCATAAAACTTAGTGGGCTTAGCCCAGCCCACTACAATGACAAGTCGGGTCGGGCGAGGTTCCCTGTTAACGAGCTGAACTTGGGTCATGCATAGTTTTGACACCACTAGTAGTTGGTTGAGTAAGAAGAGGAAAAATAGAAAAATGTATTTGTACAAAGAAAAATTAGATAAAAATCTAAGAAAATGAAAAAATAAAATACTTATTGGCTCAAATGCTTTCTATTGTTTGCTTGGTTTTGCACTTTTCTCTCTATTTAAATTTTTAGAACAATTACAGTAAAACCTACCAATTTCTGAAGGCAGTCCCAAAATAACCACCCACTTCGAAATGTGGGGCAAAATGGTCATTTTGAAACACAATGTGTGACAAAACGACTATTTCAGATCATAATATGTGACAAAACGGCCTCTGTAACAATTTTCTTCTATTTTTGCCGTTAAATGCTGATGTGGTACACAATTTTACTATTTTTCATGTCGGCATTTAACGGCAAAAAATGGATGAAAACTGTTACAGTGATTGTTTTGCCACACATTGTGATCCAAAATTATTATTTTGCAACACATTCCGAAGTCTAGTTGATTTGGGATTACACTTATAAATTAGTGACCTAGCAATTTTCTTTAAATTTATTACGTGCTAAATCCTCTAATGTTACTATTTGTTAACTCTACAGGTCAAAATTACCCCCTAAATTTGGAAACTTTTATGTAGAAATACAAATAAATAATAACATTATGAAACTTAACGCTTAAAAAATTTGTTTGATATGCGATTCTGCATCATTCTAAAAAGGGTATTCTAAATAGGGCATTTTAAATAAGATTTTTATTTGGTTCAAAGTATTTTTTTTTTCCTTGGGTTTGGTTAAGAGTATTCTAAACAGTGCATTATAAAATAAATAATATTTTATTAAAACTGAGGGGGGTCCACACGGTAATATTAATAATTGTATGTAAAATGTAGTAAGGTCCACGAAATTTAATAACAAAATAATATAAAGAAATAATATTTTATTAAAATAGTAGTGGAGTCCACGGAGTGTAATAGAAGAATTTTGTGGAGAGTTTTTGATAAATATCCATAGCAAATGAGGTTAGATTTTTTAAATCACCGGAGGAGTTTTTGAAATCGTCAACCAAACGCCTACTTAATAAAGACACTCTGCAAAATCGTGCAGATGATAGGGGCCATTTGAGCCAATTAGTCGTAGAAAAATAAAAATACTTCTGGGCTGGAGACCCATGGATTACAATTACGGGCCGAGACAGCTTTTGGGCCACATTTCACAGCTGGGCCTATAATTGTTAAGTCCAGTTCAAACGTAGAACAAACGAATTCATCGAGAATAATTCGCCGTTGCCGACGTCTCAAAGGCGGTCAACCACAGTCGTCGCTGTCGATGGTTTGAGGTTCGTCATTTCTCTCTTCCAATTTCTAAGAAAACGATTTTCCAGTTCCAGTTTCTCCCCTTTCTCGGATGTGGAATCCGTAATTATTCGACTTCTAGTTCTTAAATTTGTTGTTTGCTATCTCAAATCTCTCTACTCAAATCCGCCATGAACAATCCACCTGCTCCAATTCTTCATTCCTCCTTCAATTTCCACCCTTCAAACCCTAACCCTAATTGGAAATTTGAAAATCGCGTGCCTCAACCTCCACCTCCACCTCCGGACCTCTCTGCTACTCTCGCATCGCTCAACAATCTAATTCACCAATCTGATCAGATTCTTCACTCGCTTTCCACAATCCTCCCGCTTCAAAACCCTAATTTGAATCGCTCTAATGGCTTCGTTTCCTGCCCTTTCAATCCCCACCATAAGATGGACCCAAATTCCCTATTTGCTCACTCTTTTAACTGCCCTTCTTCTCCCTATTTTCAAGACCAGGAGCTTCTTCCATCTTTAAATTATCCAAAAAACCTAAAAACTGCTGAGCAATGTCAGGCTGAGAGTAGTTTTCTTCAAACGCTTAATGGGTCCGAGTCTGAGCTTTGTTTTTCTTTGGAGAATTTTTATGCAAATTTTGGGTCTAATTACTTCTACAATGACTGTCCCGGTGTGGTTAATCTTTCTGCTCTAGATGGTATCAATAGAACATTTACGCTTCCTGCTGTCTTATCTGAAGAATGTGTGGATTTTGTGAGGAATGGGGATAGTGAGAAGAAGGGTTCTGAGGGAGAGAGTTGGAAAATTCTTCCTTCCGAGTTGTGGGCTATTAGAGCTGAGGTTGAAGCTTGGAATGAGTATCCTGGTGCGTACTCGTTCCGGGTTCTTCGTGCTATCTTGGGGTTGGATATGGCTAGAGAATCTGAGTTGGCTGGATGGTTGATTGCCAATTCGCCTAGATATGGGATCGTAATTGATGTGGCTATGAGGGATCATGTATTTCTGCTTTGTAGGCTCTGCTTAAAGGCAATTATAAGGGAAGCTTGTAGTTTGGCAGACAACAGAGACTCAGAGAAGGTTTTAGGGATTGCAAGTTTTAATTGTCCCATTCTGGTTCAAGTGTTGAGGTGGTTGGCATCTCAGCTTGCTATTCTCTATGGTGAAATGAATGGGAAGTTTTTTGCCATTAACATTTTCAAGCACTGTATATTACAGGCAGCAGCGTCAAGTTTCCTAATTTTCCCAGCGGTGCAGAAGATGACGGAGTCTCCTGCACTAGAAGAAGATGTTCCTCAGCGTATGCATGTTAATGATGATGATAATCCTATGGTTGTTGAAGTTAAAAATCCACTTCGAATAAGTACTAACGGAGAAGGTCATAGAATCGGGGAGGAAAGTGTCACCAGTGGGTTGATTTTTGCATCCCAGGTCGCAGCAGCGGTAGCAGCTCTGCATGAAAGGTCGTTGCTAGAAGGAAAAATGAGGGCGCTAAGCGTCCCTCGTACACTTAATAGATATCAACGGTTAGCTACTCCAGTCATTTTGTGTTTTAGTTTTTATATTATCTCATTAGCTTCCAGGTTTATTTATTTTGAAAATTATTATTTTTAATTAATATTGTTTTAAGATAATTAGTTACCGTTTCCACCATTCTTGAATTGCTTTAAGGTATGAACGGGACTGAGAACACAAATGGTCTTGTAGAGTTTTGTGTTTAGAACTAATTATGTACAGCTTTCATTTATTTATGTGTAATTTTAAGTTGCTCATATTTATGTTGGTCACATTCAAAGTTATGTGCACCTTCCACGCTGCATAAGACATGCTAAGTTCTTAATGCACTGTTTCTATTGTAGGAGTACTGAGCATGATTATATGTGGCAAAGAGCTGTTGAGGAAAGGAAGAAACGCCCCCAGTATAGACCCATAATTGAGCATGATGGGCTTCCCCGGCAACAATTGAATAATGAGGTACCAACTAGTTGGAAGTCTAAAATTTACATGAATCAATCGGACCTAAATGCCGTACTATGTAAATCCGAAACTATGAACTAAGTAACTAGATAACTTGCATTTGACCTCTTAGCAATAGTTTTGGAATTCATTTAACTCTTAATTTCATATGTTCCTTATATGTTTTCTAATGGGTGTTCATACAAGGAAACAAGCAAAAGTAAAACTAGAGAGGAGTTATTAGCCGAAGAAAGGGACTACAAAAGACGAAGGATGTCGTATCGTGGTAAGAAGGTTAAACGAAACACTTTACAGGTAAACTTCAGTTTCCTATACCTGGGTACTTTGTTCTTTTCTTATTAGCTTATGGTACCTTTACTTAATATCTTATATGTTCAACGTTATTATCATAAGATGTTTTAAAGGATATTTTTTAGTAGAATAAGTATAAGGAAAACAAAAATTGAAGGCAATGTTGTAGTCTTGGTTGTAGGTTTCATTTTTGGCATTCTTCTGGCTTTTTTTCTAGCATTGCCCTTGCAGTTTACGATATGGACAATGACATTGATTCTCATAGTCCTTTTCATATTCTTTTACAAGCTTCTTATATTTTTCTTAATACTCTTTTTTTAAGGTAATGAGAGATATCATAGAGGACTTCATGGATGAAATCAAGCAAGCTGGAGGAATAGGGTGCTTTGAGAAAGGAAGTGCAAGAGAAGGGACCCTTCCATCTAAATCATCTTATGTTTCTGACATCACCACGGATGTTGACATGCCAGAAAGAAGCAATTATGACTCATGTACTGCTGGAGATAATCGCAGGAAACAATCACGTTCTGATTATAGCACCCAATCTACAACTTCCAGGGATGCTTCAGATAAATATTATGACCAACCAAGAAGAGGTCATCATGGTAACCTAGACTATCCAGAAGACCAGAATCATAGAAGCACGCGTAGGGATAAACATGGTAAAGAGTATTATTCCAGAAGCTCAACACATGTCCCTTCAAATGAACGGAATCGTCCAAGAAGGGAAAAAGATGAGCTGGGAGCAACTGGAACCAAGCACCATCATACTAAACGGGAATCTTCTAGCCGTGACAGATCATACTCTTCTTCTCGATCAAATTCTCACCATGAATCAAAAGTTGGAGAAAGATGGCAAAGAGACAGATACGAGAGTCAAAGTTCAGACTCTATTGCGCAAAATACTTTTGGTGATAGGTATGATCCTTCAGATTCACATGACAAATATGATGATGATGATGTCTACTAACAGATGAACAAAGACTAGGCGAACCATGCTACAATTGAGAAGTTTCCTGGTTAACATGAGAAGCCAAAACTGTTTTGCCATGTCCATGTTGGGGTAAGTTTTTCTAGTGATTGCTCATATTTTTAGCACAGTTCGCTTCTAATTCGAAAACGAAAATTTATTTTGTAACATGGGTTATTGACACATATTTGCAGTACCAAGTCATCATGCTTCAGCAGTTTTACTTTACACCAGTATCCTCCTATGTATCCTTGACTTTGTTTTTCCAATTCTTTTTGCTGTTAAGCTGATCTAGTTATTGCCATTCATCGTACTTTGCTTCAAATGTCCATAGTTTTAATTTAGATAGATGATGACAAATGATTGCAATAGAAATTTCGTCATTTATATCCTTTTCTCTAAATAATTCATCATATGATGGTTGATTATAATCATGTAGTGATTTAGGTTATCATTTGAGCATCAATTTATTGAATAGTGTTTGTATTGGTATCATTATCTTCATTGCTTTTGGAACTGTGATCCACCATCACAGGGTAAATGAACCTCTCTATCCTTCTCTTGGCTAAAATTCACTTTGAAAGGGTAAGATTTTTTTTATCCGGATTTTGTAATTTCTGTCAGCTGCCCTGAAAAAGGTTTATTTTTCTTTTATACCATATACTCTACATTTTGAATTATTCTTGTAATTTTAAATTCTTATTCGATTTGTACTTTTTTTTTTAATTTGTGATTTGGTTGGTCTATTATTATGATTGACCCTAATTATACAAGTTGTAAGTCATAAATTTTGAAGAAAAAAAATATATTAAAGAGGACAATTATGTCAAAAGAATGTATAAATTACATAGTATAATTGTTAAATATAATTTTTTGGTAAAAGCAAAATGCATGGTAAAAAGGGTAGCCCTAGGAGGTAAAGGTTTTTTTTTTTTTTTTTTTGTGAACAAATTGGGGTTTTTTCTTTTATTAGGTTCTTTTAGTTAGTTTTGCAATTATGAATGTGTTTGGAATTCCACTTTTTTTTTTTTTTTTTTAAATAGATATATTGGTAGTCCTTTTTTGTTTTGTTTTGATAAAATTTGTGGTGGCGTTTGGTAGAGTTTTTTT
>WUAT03346483.1:0-10531 GCA_010015005.3 Ulmus americana | reverse complement strand
GGGCCAAACGGAATCAGTAAAGAGTAACCAGAAACAGAGCATCGACACATGATAATCGAGACATCACAAGGAGAGGAACGAGTCCCTCACATTCGCAGATTACAGTGGCAGTACACACAAAAAATCCAGATTAAGGCAATCAAGATAAAAGAGTAACACAAATCAAATTGGGCCAAACAGAATCAGTAAAGAGTAACTAAAAACAGAGCATCAACACATGATAATCGAACAAGCCTTTGAAGGGGAATTGCTCACCCCGTTTGAACCGGTGGAGGATGATACTGAGAAAATCAGAGGGCTAGGTACCAAAGGAGCAGATCTTGCGACTGAGGAACTACGGTGTCTTACAACTACCGTTCTTCAGCTGTGTCCCCTCCTCCGACCTGAATCTGAGGAATACGAAGGAGCTTTTGGTCGAATGATGCGGCCTAAATGGGCTAGGATGTGGCTTAGAAGAAATAAGAGGTACCCATCACGATTGGAGGGCGGCAAAGAGAATGGTAGCAAGGAAAACCAGAGGGCAGCAGTCGACGTCGAAGGGATAGATTTCTGGGCGTGATTAGGTAGCGAAATCAAAGCAGTAACAGAAAATGCCTTGCCTTTGGATGGCGAAGACAGAAGATCAGGGGTGCGGGAAGCTAGGGTTTTGAAAAGAGGAACAGCGAGCAAGTTCCAGAGCCCTAGCCAACGGACGCAAATGGGGGAGTTGCAATAGGATTGTAAAAGGATTCTCAGAATCCTATTAAAGAAAGGGCCAAAATGAACGGCCAAACTAGGATCCTATTCAAATACTGATAATAGGATTGGCCCAAATCAGGTATCAAACGGGCCTAATATAAAAGGTGGTGGGGTCCACAAAGTAATATAATAGATGTAAAATGTGGCGAGGTCCATGAGATAGAACATGATATGATATTGATTAGAATAGACAAAATAACAAATTTTTACAAAACACGATAGGATACCAAAATTTTTGAACTCAAATGAAGCTGATGTTTTGGATGAAATTCACAATAATGAATGTTATATTTTATGAATGAATAAACAATGCATGATGTAAAAATATGAATTTCATTTATTTATTTTTTAATAATGTCATGCTTCTCTAAGCCTTGATTACTTGAAAGATAACCTAGTCTTTCAACTCATTGGTTACAAGAGTACACTATTCACCATATAGTTTTAAGAGAATAGATCAAAAACATTTACTATAATTTGAAACTCTTAACATGAAAATTCTTCTTGTTTAGAATATATCATGAAGAAAAAAAAAAGATTTGAAAATTGGTACGATTGATCTCCACTTATCATTTTTCAACTAAAATTAAGAGGTGAAAAGAGATCAAAACATATTGTACTTACGTAGAACAAATTGAGGCTACTCGATACTATTTTTGCAACACAGCTTTTCGTTTGAAACTAATAGTTACAATGATTGTTACTTTCTTGAACTATCAATTTATATGTACCAAAATCTGAACAAACAATAAATCAATCTTAATCTTTTTTTTTGGAATCTAAGTACAAAGTGATCTATAAAGTAGAATTCTTTCACTAAAGATCCTAGAACTCTAGCGCTCTATCCAATGAGAAGTTGAGAGGAAACAAGCTTCTTACTCAACTTTTGAAAAATAGAAAAAAAGAAGTGTCCCCTAAGAAGTTACAAGTGCTTCTTATTTATAAGCGAAATAGAGAAATACTCAATCCTTCGGAAAGCTAGAATAAACTCCACGGTTCATCCTTCGGCCCCTTGTATTCATCTTCCTTCGGCGCATCGTATTTCTTAGCCAATGAGACGTCGCCACGTGAGGAAGTTCACAATTTCCCCACCCATTTCCCCCATTTTTTATTTGTAATTTTCAGAGATTGAAAATTCAAATAAAAACTTAATTGATGACGCAGCCTTCTGACCTTGGCGGCTACACTTTTTTGATCCTTGTTCCTCGTCATTAATGCTCTCTGCTTTCATGATTATATATTCCCTTCAAAACTATTATTCTTATTCTTCTTCTTCAGCCCATCTTCTACCCTTTGTGCTAATTTCTTGAAATCCTCTTTCTTTAACCCAAAATTTTCGCAATGGCAGGCTTTTCCTCCAAATCTGTTGAAATTCCTCCAGCTCAAGCTGCCCTCAATTAAATTTTGATCGAGAAATTTTTCCGGGTATGTGGCATCCCTGCTGACTGCACTTTAGAGGTTTTAGGACTTCAGTATGCAAACTGGAAGAAAGACCCTTCGATTCTTCCTCTCGGCTCCATTGTTATATTGGAACTTCATTTACAAAACCTTAGGCTTCCATTCCCCCCTTTCTTCCATTACTTATTTGCCATCCATAATATCCACCCTCTCCGATTATCCACAAATTCTATAAGAGCAATGAGTGGGTTAGTTCTACTGAACCTAATCCAAATCTTCAAAATATTTCCTTTCTCCCATAAAAGGTTAGGTATGCTTCTCAGGAATCCCTTCAAAGGACGCCGACCCTAAGCACTACTTCCTGCTGAGTGGGAACTGGAAATCTCCCTCTGTTAATCACTCCATCTTTCCTATTTGCAGAGGTTACAATTTTGGTAAATGATCTTTTATCCTAAAAATTAACCTTTTTTTTTTAATTTTTTATTCTAATTTCAAGCAAAAACCCATTTTTTTATAAATTTTTTTTATCCTAAGTCGAAAACCCTTTTTTTTTTTTTTTTTACAAAAACCCATTTTTTAGCTTCTCTCTCCCCTTCCTTCTCATCTCTATCCTTCATCACAGAAAAGCTTCACCATGGCAGGAGAGGGCCACCACCTCAATTGGCAATTCTCGTTTCCTCCATCACAGTGCCCAACCCTCTGCCTACGCCCTAACCGAGAGCTCCCACTGGTCCACTGCCCTAGAAAACCGAATTGTCATCTAGCATCGCGAGATCCAATCCCTACTCCAAGATAATCAACGGCTCAAAAGCCTCCCATGTGGTGCTCAAACAGGATGTCGCCACCTCGTAGCACGAGCTCTACACCTTGGTCGCCGCTGTGGTATTGATGCGATGAGCACGAGGTGGGCTTAGGTGCGTAAGGATATGAAGAAGCTTGGGGCTTCGCGAAAGGAGCTTGGTTTGCAGTTGGAGAAGGTTGAAGGTGAGCAACTCCACTTTGAGCTTGGTTTGGAGTTTTATATGAGATTATGTGGATGTTTGATTTTAGAAGTGAGATTTGTGGATTTCTGATTTTGATTTATGAATGTTAGAATTGAGATTTGTTAAATGTTTGATTTTTTTTTTTTATATATAATTGAGATTTTGAAGATTTTATTAATGATTTGGGTATTTAATCAATGATTTGGTTTTTAATCTGAAAATTAGGATGTGATATTTGAATATAGATTTGGAGATTTTTCATTTGGTTTTGGGTGTTTTTTTTAAGAGTGGTGGTGAGCCGGTGTGGGTGGCGGTGACGAAGGTGTTAATGAGGTTTCTGCAATTTTTGTTTTACTTAGGCAGTTAGAGAAGATGAAGTGAAAGATTAATTTTTTTTTTGTTTTTCTATGGAACCAATTTCTAGTTATGGGTACTTGGAAATATTGATCTAGAAATGTTGTTGGAAGATATATTTTTAGGGATTAAACTTTATTCCCACATATCAATCTAGATGAGTTTTTTTTTTTTTTTCCTAGGTGGTTACAGAACGTTGTCGGCAACATATATGTTGGCCAGAGAAGGGTATCAGAGACGAAAGTGTGGCAGTGGATTAGCTTGAAATTGAAGGGGATGAGGAGTAATTTTATTTTAAGTGTTTCATTTTCTTTAGAATAATATATTTATTATTTTTACCAAGGGTATTTTCAAGCATTCATTAAAATTTTAGTCAACTTTTATTGATTGGGTTTATATTAATGTATTTTTCAATAACTCATGGTTCTTACAGTTATTTACAATAATGACAAGGTTATTTGAGTATTTTTTTTTTAAAACTGAAGGGACTAAAATGTTAATATCCCTTTCATTAACTTCTTGAAAAATACACTGGGGTCGGGATATGAAATCCTTAGTTGCTACCTCATTAAAAACCTATCTCTGGAAAACCCATTGGGACAAAATAGAAGCATAGGAAAAGAGTACATCCCCCCTCAAATTTTACGTCAAATATAATACTTCTTGAAGAACATTGCATTCCACGTTCGCAGAACTTCTTTCCCATTGTTCAGATTAGTCAATTTGTATGTCCCCTTACCCATCACCTCTTTGACTTCAATTGGTCCTTCCCACTGTGCACTGAAATTTCCTTTTTGCATTACCTTCGGAATCATTCTTATCACCCATTCTCCACTGATGAAACGTCTAACCTTCATTTTTTTTTCTCCATATAATGCTCTAGCTTTATGCTAGTAAGCTGTTCTCCTTATCTACGCACATTCTCAGACTTCTTCAAGTAAATTTAAATTCATTGTCTGTTGTCTTTGGTTTTCCTCTGCATCGTTCACCACCAAAGTAGTTATAGTTGGCAAACCAGCCTCTGTTGGAAGCACTGCTTCGATCCTATACACTAAGGCGAATGGTGACTCATTTGTTGCCCTTTTCTTCGTCGTTCGTTGTGCCCAAAGAACCTTCAGAAGCTCCTCTAACCATGCTCCTCTTTTATCTTCCAAGTTCCTTCGTAGATTTCCAACTATCAAGTTATTGGTTGCCTCTATGAATCCATTTGCTTGAGGATGAAACGATGGTGAAAAAATTATCTTCATTCCATACATTTCTTCAAAGCTCTCCACTTTAGTGTTGTTAAATTGAGTTCCATTTTCCATTACTAATAATTTTGGCATTCTAAACCTGCAGATTATGTGCTTCCAAATGAAATTAATCACATCATTCACCATCATGTTTGAATATGTTTTGGTTTCAACCCAGTTGGTAAAGTAGTCTGTCGTAAGGAGAACGAAGCACTTTTATCCCTTCGCAGTTGGTAGCTTCCAAATTATGTTTAGTCCCCATTTCATGAACGACCATGGACTAATGACTGAGTGACAACATTCTGAATGTTGGTAGACCAATGGACCATGCTTTTGACACTTTTTTTACATCTTTTTGCATAATCTTGAGCATCTTGCATCATGTAAGGCCAAAAGTATCTGGCGGTTATTGCTTTATAAGATAAGCTTCTTCCTCTGGAGTGATTGCCACATACTTTCGAATGAATTGCTTTTAGGACTATTTGAGATTCTTCCTTCTTCACACACCTTAGCAATGGCCGGAGAATGATTTTCTGAATAATACTTCATCTATCAATATATACCTAGCAGCTTTCAGAGTCAACTTTCCTGCTAGCTTTTTTTCTTCTGGCAATTTAGAGTCCTTTAAGTAGTCTATAATCAGATTCATCCAACTAGCTTTTTTGCACTCCAGCTCTAAGCCATATAATAATGCTTCATATTCCACCTCATTATTGATCATTTGCTTCTTGAGCCGAAAAGCTTCTTCAATGATGACGCTGGAGGGTGATTCTAACACAACTCTGATCCCAACTGCTTCCTTATTCGATGCTCTGTCTGAATTGAGAGTCCATCTCATACATTGTTTTGGAAGTACCATCAATTCTTATTCAGAAGGATCGAAGGATTGAATCTCGACAAGAAAATCTGCTACTACTTGCCCCTTTTTTGCTATTCTAGGAATATACTTGATATCATATATCCCCAATTCAATTGCCTAATTCATTAACCTTCCCAACAGATTATGCTTTGATAAAATTTGTTGAATTGGAAAATTTGTATCAACTGTAATGGGGTGGGACTCAAAGTAGTGTCGGAGCTTCTTTTTTGCCATTACCAAAGCAAGAACTATTTTTTTTCTCTAAACTGTTGTACCTTGTTTCAGCATCAAGTATCATCTTGCTTTTGTAGAACACCAATTTTTGCTTCTTGTTTTCTTCTCTTACCAACACAACACTCAACACTACCTCTGAGACTGCCAAATAGAAGAATAATTCTTCTTCATCCTCCAATGCAGATAGAATCGGAGCTTAACTGAGATACTTCTTCAATTATCTAAAGGCATTGCTTTGTTCCTCACCCCATTCTAAAGATATGGATTGCTTTATACTTTGGAAAAAAGGTTTGCAGCGATATGACATTTTTGAAATAAATCTTTCCAAAGTAGCAATTTTTCCTGCTAAACTCTGCACATCTTGAACAGTTTTCAGCTCCTTCACTTATGACAATGTTTTTATTTGCGTTGGATTTGGCTCAATTCCCCTTACTTACAACATGGCCCAAGAACTATCTGGAGGATACCCCAAATGCACATTTCAAAGGGTTTAACTTCATTGTAAACCCCCGGAAGATTTTGAAAACTTCATATATATCTTCGATATGGCTTTTGGATTTTTTGCTTTTGATTACCCAGTCATCAATATAAGCCTCAACCTTCACTCCTAGTAGTTTGGCAAACATTCTATTGATGAGCTATTGAAATTTTGTTTTGGAATTCTTTAGTCTGAAGGGCATGACTTTATGGCAATATAGCTTTCTCTCAGTAATGAATGCAATATGGATTCTATCGTTCTCAATCATTCTAATTTGATTATACCCGGAATATGCATTGAGAAACTCATTCTTTCATTTCCAGTGGTTACATCTACCAGTTGATCTATCTTTGGCAACAGATAACTATCCTTCGGACAAGCTTTATTTAGGTTGGTGGAGTCTATGTACACTCTCTATTTACCATTCTTCTTTTTGATGACAACAACATTAGACAACCACATTGGATATTGACATGGTTCGATCGTATCTATCTTCAGTAGCCTATCTACTTCACCGCTTATCACTTTGTTTCTCTCTAGAGCAAACCTTCTCTGCTTTTACCTCATTAGAGGATATGTTGGATCTACGTTCAAATAATGCTTCGCTTCCTTCAGATCTACTCCTAGAATATCTTTATGTGACTAGGTGAAAACATCTTTATTTTTCCTCGAGCATTTTGACAGTTCTTCTCATTATTTCTTTGATAATAAGGCTCGTACTAGCACCCTATTTTCCAAATTTTCTAGATCAAGGTTAATTTCGATGAGTTCTTCTACTGTATTTTCTGGAATGTCCACTTCTTCCTAAACTTTCTTCAAGCATGCTGGTAGAAAGCCCTTTGATTTCTATTTTATTGCTTCCATCTTTTGGAATTTCTTCTTATGCATCCTTCGTTCTATCAAATTTTTGGATTTGATTTTTGGTCATCTTTCAGACCCCTCCTTGCCTCTTCTCATGACTTTCCACACTGTAGCATATTCTACTTTGAGAATGATCTCCTCTAATGTCTATTGTGTACAATCCATCTGGAAATTAACATCTCATTACTTGGTGCAAAGTTGAAACTACTCCCTTAACAACATGGATCCATTCTCTTATGATAATCACATTCATAGTCGAAAGAGTGTCCACCAACAAATAATTTACTTCTAATATTTGATCAGTTGCATAGATTGCTAATGCTATTAGTCCTATGGTTTTTGCTTCTACGCTATTGAATGCATGGAGAAAGGTCTTAACTGGCCAGATCATCTCTTTATCTATCCTCATCCTTCAGAAGCTTCCCAAAAGAGGATATCCAAACTGCTTCCTTCGTCAACCAAAACCCTTGATACCATAGCACTCTCGATTCGAAGTTTGATTATCAATGGGACTGCATATGACAACTTTATCATCTCTAAGTCCTGGTTCGAATAAGTGATTGGCACGGCTCCTTGACGAAGGTCTCCTCTGGAAATGGTGTTGACATACCCTTTCAAAGCCATTGTTCAAAGATTTCTTTCCATTCTTCTATTCTCGTATTCTTCATATCTTCCATTTTTTTGTTTTTCTCTTGATGAACGAAGGAGATTACTCTTAAGCTTTGTCCTGACTATCCATCCTTCGATGTTCCTGCCTTCCCAGCATTATTTACTTGCATGCTCAAGCCTTGGCTTTTCCATGGTTGAGATGCTCTTGCCTTGAATGGGACCTTATTTTCCACATACTTTTGCAGTTCTCCTCTCCTCAACATGGCCTTAAGTTGAAAATATAGGTTCTTGCAAGTTGTCAAAGTATGTCCATAATCTTCATGGAAGATGCAATATTAGCTCCGATCTTTCAAATTTTCTGGCACATTGTAAGGCTTCGGGGTGTGAAAGATATTCTGATCTTTTAGTTCTACGTAAATCTTTTCTTATGGCATAGTGAAAGTGTAATCGAAGTTTTCGTCTGGCTTGTATCTCTACAAAGGATTGCATTGGTAATCATTCCTTTGATGTTATGCTAGACTTTTTCTTTGGTTAGATCTTCCTTCTGATCTTTGTTTCTTTTCCTTCAGCCTTCTCTTTGCTTCGTAATGCTTTGAAGTCTCATTCACAACATTGTTCTAGGCTACAACTATCATTGCGCTTTTGGCCATTCTTTGTCTACTTTCCTTTACCTGGAAGATCCCTTCTACTTTGGCTCTTACTTGGTTCATGGAAGACCCCAAACAAAGAAATTTGCTGCTTGCTTTGAATCCAAGTCATGAACCTACTATGTGATTTCGATAAACCTATAAAGGAATTGTCTAGCTAATTTATCATACCTCTGTTCTATATGCAAATCCACCATGGTCTTCCTTTTTGGGAAATTATTTTGATATTTCTCAAAGCTTCGCATTGATTCTTCTGGAAGTTGGCTAAACTAGCTCAAAGCTCACTCGGTGAAAATTATCGAGAAGAGCTTGCAAACCAATCCTTCAGTTATCCCCTCCAGCGAGATTCTTTGTTTGAATTGCAACAGATGAGCAACTGGATCTACCTTTCTGTCGAATTTATCCAGGATTGGTGGATTGAACTTGGGCTTAACTTATAGTAGTATCCATGAAGTAAAAGGCGATTTTGAAATTCCCCTCATTGCTTCCATGGCTTTATCCGTAGGACTGTTTGTTGAGACTTTTCCAATTCTTTTAGCTACCTCCTCAATGAGTCTCTCACTTAATTCTCTCATGCCGATTACCTCCTTCCTCTCTTCTATCTTCCGATAACTCTTCTTCAAGTGTCATAGAGTTCTCTTACTGTTAATAGTCTTTGAGCTTGATTCCATAGAATCTTCAGGAATTTCAGTTTCATCTTCACTGACTCTGTGCTTCTTTCCGCCCTCACTTTTCTTGCTCCTATCGGCAAGAGTTCCTTCACTTTGTGTATGCTCTGTCTTGTCTTTCTTATTGGTCTTCTTTTTCAGCATACTGTTTTCTTTTTCCAAAGTCTGGAGCTTTTCATCAAACATCTTTTTCATCTTAGCTATCATTCTGGTGGTTGCATTATTCTTCTCTTCATATCCTTGAATGACATTCATCAACTGCTCCATTTGCGTAGTTATCAAATTATTCGATTCTACCTGATTATTTTTTGTCTGATTCGGAACAGACTCTAGTATTCATCGATCCATTCCTCAGTGCCATTTCCTTTATAACCTACCGAAGATAACAATAAAGGCATTGTAAAGAGTAAGTTCTAATCGGAGATTAAATCTTCAAAGAAAACAAAATTTTCTAATCAAATACACAACCAAAATTCTTGACAAATAAAAATTGCAAAGAAAGTTTAGGAAGATTTGATCATGAAATTCTATTCGTTTGGTTGCTATCACTAGCTTCTTGTATTGTTTCCCAAAGACGGCGCCAGTTGTATGCTTAGAAAAATCTAGACAGACAATAAACTTTTTTCAATCTTATATCTAATAATCGAAGTACAAGTAGTCAAGAAAGAATAATCTTTTTCTTGGAAATTATTTAATTCACTCTTTCTATACAAGGAAAGTTGAGAGAAAAATGAACTCTTCACTCAACTTCTCAAAAGCAAGAAAATGAAAAGTATTCCTCATCATTACAAGAATTCAATATTTATAGACAAACTAAAGCTAAATCTAATCCTTCAAAAAAGATGATCTTGCTCTGTCAGCTAACCCTTTGTTAAGCCTTCCTTCAGACAAACTTCCTTTGGCCAAGCTTCTTTTGGCTAAACTTCCTTCGGCAAATCATCTACCCTTTAGCGATTCGCTTCTCTTCATCCTTCGAAATTGCTCTTTATTCTCCTTCATCCAACCAAATACTTCCACATGGGAAACCCAAAATTTCCCCACCCATGTCCATAAAAATGTCCACATATATAAATACAACCACATACCATCTAACTAAATAGAAATAAACACAATTTCATAAATGTACATAAAATCTAACTAAATAGAAATTAACCACAAATTGTCCTTAACATAATTTCATAAAATTTAACTAAATAAAGCTAAATAATACTTAGAAATAAGTAAAGAAACAAAACAAAAAACGAAAAAACTTAAAAAAAAAAAAATCAACAAACAAGCAACATAAACACAAAAATCAGAGAAATACGAAAACCCTAAAAAAAATCCCAAATGTGAACAAATGCTTAGAAAACTTACAAATTACTCTAAAATACTTGATCTACACAACCAAAAATACAAAACCCAAGCTTTTCCACTCAAAATGGTGAAGAAAATCAAAGATTTGTGGTTTGAGAAGGATCACAACAACGG
>WUAT03346372.1:0-10531 GCA_010015005.3 Ulmus americana | reverse complement strand
AGGGACCCACTGAACGTACATAATCAAGCTCTAATAATCATAGACAAATTAACTCCAAGTCAATTTTTTAATCATTTTTTAACTTCGGAATTACTCAACTAAAAACCTGAAGTTGCATTCTTGATTATATACCGTAATTATGAAAGAATTATAATCGTTTGTTCACAATCAATCACTCCATGTATCATCCCTATGTGTTATTTATATTGATTTGA
Organism: Ulmus americana; assembly: GCA_010015005.3. NCBI lineage: Eukaryota > Viridiplantae > Streptophyta > Magnoliopsida > Rosales > Ulmaceae > Ulmus > Ulmus americana. Next base: position 10,316 of record WUAT03346372.1, on the reverse strand, counting down.
TATCTTGACTGTTTAATTTCATCAGATAATTTATATCTTAAGTTCAATCATTTTATAATTGAAAGTCTCTTTTTACAAAAAAATATTATCATTTGAACAACACATGCTCAAATGACCGAACTCATTTGCTTTCCATTAACCCGAACGACTCATTAAAAGGATAATATTTATTCTAAATAGATCCATGGATTCCATATATATGAATCAAGCTTTATTATTTACAAGTCATGCCTTCAACATACAAAAATAGTTAACCTACTATTGTAGAGGTTTCATTCTTGGTATATCCAAAAACACAAGTCGCAAACATAAAGACATAATTACATTTTAGGATTAAGATAAAATACATGTCTATGATTATTAAAGTGAATTGATTAGATCAAAGATATATGTTAAATCAATTCCACTTTAAGCCCTGGCCTAATGTACATCCACTACTAAGACATACATCAATGTATTTATTTAAGAGTTTAACTCTAATAGCCAAAATAAGCTATCTTCCCAATGAGATATAGATTCATAACAATTTTAACAAGAATAAAGTGTCTAACTTTATTCCATCGATTGTGGACCTTGTATTTAAACTATATCATTGACATTGTATCTTTCCACATATAAACCCCTCATATGTCCAATTCAAGGTTACATAATATAGTTTAGGATAATTAGTTTACTTGTATATGTTCAACAAATGAATATAAATATGATACAATTTAATAGCACAAAATAAAATTATTTATTACTTAATCAAACTGTTGTTAATACATAAAATATTTCTAACCCTAGGGCTCAAATTCTAACAATCTCTCACTTTCCCTAAGCGAGTAAATGTGACATATATTGCATCACCATACTTTTGATGTGTCTCTCAAAACTCCTAGACACTAGAGTCTTCATAGAGGGATCAAGCAAGGTTGTTCACTGATGCGACCTTAATAACCATGTCTCAACTCTCCACAAAACCCTTAATTATTTGATACTTCCTATCAATGTACTTCTTCTCATGTGATGTCTTGAATCCTTGATATTTGAGATATCCACCGCATTATCACAATAGAGTGTAACCAGCCTATTTATACTTGAGATATCCTCAAGATCACTAAGGAACTTGCAGACCAAAACACTTCCTTAGACGCCTCAATGGCTGCCACATATGGCCTCTATTGTTGAGTTAGAAATACAAGTTTCCTTTATACTCCACACAATAGTGCCACCACCAAGAGTAAAAACCGAGCCAGAAGTTATTTTCTTAAATCATTACCAATTGAAAATCAGAATCTGTGTGTCCAAGAGGCGTTAAGTCATTTGCGGAGTATACAAGCATATAATATCTCGTTTTCCTAAGATACCTAAGTATATCCTTGACTGTAACCCAATGGTTAGGTCCAAGATTCAATTGATATCGACTTACTATGCCAACGACATAGCATATATCCGGTCTTGTGTAAAGTATTATATACATAAAACTTCCTACAGTCAAAGCGTAAGGACTTTCTCCATATACTCTTTCTACATAGATGTGTTCGGACAGTCATCCAACAAAAAGTGTAATTTCAGTTCTAGAAGTTTGCATTCCTTTCTCGAAATCTTGCATTACAAATTTCTTAAGTATTTTATCTATGTACGAAGATTGGGATAAAGCTATCATTTTGTTCTTCCGATCTCTAAAAGTTGGATACTTAGAACATAATTAGCTTCATACAAATCCTTCATGCCAAACCGTTTGGCTAACCAAAATTTGACCAATATCAAAACTCCCACATAGTTTCCAAAAAGAATGTCATCAACATAAAGTACTAGAAAGACCACCTTCATGTCCTGAAAATGTTTATAAATACAAAGTTCATTAACAATTTGTTCGAATCCATAAGATTTGATCGCTTGGTCAAATTTCATGTTTGAAGAACAAGAAGCTTGTTTTAATCCATAAATGGATTTCAACAACTTGTAAACTTTTTTTTCTAGACTCTTTGCTTTGACCATGTTGGTTGGAACCCATTGATTCCATTTCAACATTAATAGCATTTTTCCAGAGGTTTGCATCAACATCTTCTATTAGCTTCATTCTAAGTATAAGGATTATCTTCATGTCCTATGGTCTCAATCTCCATGGCCTTACCACTAGACATAAACCTTTTCGGTTGCAAGACAATCCTCTTACTACAATGAGGCTCCTTAGGAGTTTGCTCTTTAATTGGTATTTCTTCATTGATTGGAACATTTTTCACTTCAGGAACAACCGAAGCAACAATGTTATTGGATATTTCCTCAAGCATAACCTTACTTCTGGACTTAAAGTCTTGAATGTAACTCTCCTCAAGGAAAGTTGCATTTGTAGATATCAAGACTTTACCTTCCTTTGTGTTATAAAAATAACCCCTTTTGTCCCTCTTGGATAACCAAAAAACATACACACTTTCGAACGTGAATTCAACTTACTCGACTCTTTATCTAGAACATGAATAGGACAACCTTATATGCGAATATGGTTTAAAGTTGTCTTCCTACCCGTCCAAAACTCGTGAGGAGTCTTAGGAACCTATTTCGAAGAAACGTTGTTCAAAAGATAACATGAAGTTTGTAAAGCATATCCCCAAAAGGCCACAAACAATGTAGAATAATTCATCATAAACCAAACCATATCTAATAAGGTTCTATTTTTTTCTCTTAGCTACCCATTTATTTGTGGAGCTCCCGGTGCAGTCAATTGGGATGCAATCCCATTTTCTAATAGGTGTCGTAGGAACTCATTCGATAAATACTCACCACCTTGATCGGATCGAAGTAATTTCATGGGTAAATCTAATTGTTTCTCCAAATCCGCACAAAACTCCTTGAGCTTATCAAATGTGTCACTCTTCTAGTGCATTAAGTACACATACCTATATCCCGGGTAATCATCTATGAATGTGACATATTATTCATATCCACCTCGTGTCTTGACGTTCATGAGACCACAAACATCACTATGCACTGATTCCAATAGCTCTATTACACTTGGACCCAAAAAGTCTTTTAGTCATTTTTGCCATTCAAACAATATTCACATTGTGATGAAGATTCTACCTCCAAGAAACTTACAAGATTATCATTTACCAACATTTGAATCATATTTAAAGCAATCTAACCCAAACACAAATGCCAAAGACATGTCTTCTTAGATAGATAATTTTTTAGTCTCTTAGAATTATTATTAACTTCAGTGTTAAGAAGTGAGTACATATTTTGTTTAATAGAATAAAGATTATGTTTTATCCATCCACTACAGATATAAGATTTGTTTTTTTGAATAACTATTTTATCTCAACTAAGGAAACTGAATAGGAATCTTTAAATAGACAAGCAACCAAAATAAGATTCTTCTTAAAATTAGGAACATAAAAAACAATCTTTTAGAAACAATCAATCTAAAATTATCAAATTAAAATGTACTTATCACATTGCTTTAGCCAACACTAAGGTTTCGTCACTCATCCTTAACGTGAAGTTCCTCTCAAGCAAACTTCTCATTTCTTTTAATCTCTACAAAGAAACAAAAACATGGTTAGTGGATCCAGAATCAATGACCCATGTGTCTTTGGATTCTTCCACTAAACAAAATTCAATGTACAAAAGATCACACTTACCTCCTTTGCTCTTTTGAGCTAGGTTGACTTTACAATCCTTTTGAAATATCCTACCTTCCTGTAAGCAAAGCACTCAACTTTCTTCGGGTTCACATTTTTCTTCTTCTTTATCTTTCCACTAGTGGAATGAACAGAAAAAAAAAAAGTCTTACTTGTCTCCTGCTTGATCTTCTTCCCTTTCCCATTACTGGGTTTTGAAGAAGTTTCCGCCTCAATCAAGTTTTGCCTCAATACTCTTGCCTTTGATCACAAATTCAAAAACTTGAAGTTGCTCCTTCAATTCCATCAAAATAAAGTTATTTGCTTATGGGTTGAAAATTTTCCTAATGGAATGAACTCTTTTGATAGAAACCCGACGATCATCTCTATCTGAGTATTAGCATCGATCTCAGACTAATGGCTTTTAGCCAAACATTCGATCACGGTAAATATATGATCCTTAATGGGTGTTCCAAGCTTATTGATGTATCTGATTAAGCCACCAACATTCTTTCATTATGTCATTTACTATTTTTAGAAGTTGGCTGCTAGTTATGTAAGTTGCATTTCTATTCCTAGTAATTTTAGAAATACGTTGCATTAGTTCTAAGCCAATTGGCTTTTGTATATGCCTATATAAAGGCCTTTTCCCCTAAGTGGAGATACAATTTTTTCAAAATTATCTTTTAGCAATCACTTTTCTCAATCTTTTCCCTTTTTGTGTTTCATCAACTGGTATCAGAGCCCATCTTTTCCAAGGACCTGCAAGATGGCTCACCAGTTGAACAAGAAACCCAATCCCACTGATCCTGCAACTCCTTCCACCACCAAAGAAGATGTGCTTTCCTCTATTGTGCATAACCTTAAACAACAAGTCTCTCCTCTTCAAGGTAGATTATCAGCCATTGAAGATTCCATTACAAAGCTTTGCCAATCGATGTCTACTAGTATACAACATCTTTCTGGGTTAGGAATCGACACCCTTCAATCCAGCTTACAACAGGTGAATATCCACCCACATGTTGGTTAAGGAAATGTCGAAAACCCTCCACCACCATTCCAAGAAAATCAAGATCGAGAACAACAACTTCAGGCAATACCACCATTTCATTTTTTTTAACACCAACCAGAGTTTTATAGACAAACACATGAAGATTCCGACAATTCAGATGATGAAAGAATTTTGAAAAACATTGGAGAAACCAATCGAGGCATCAATTTCAGAATCAAGCTTTCAAGATGAAAATTGATCTTCCACATTTTGATGGTTTATTGGAATTGGAAGACTTTCTTGATTGGATTAAGAAAGTAGAGAATTACTTTGGTTACATTGAAATACCAGAAGAAAGCCAAGTTAAGCTTGTAGCCTTCAAGCTGTATGGTGGAGCCTCAGCTTGGTGAGATCAAGTTCAATCCAATAGGATTAAAGCAGGAAAAAGATCAGTTCATCTTTACACCACCGAATTCTATTATTTACAATCTCATACCAACCTTAGGGAATCATAGTATTACTGTCTAGACTGAGAAAATATATTAAAGAGAGTTGAAATGTATGCCATGACTAATTTAAATGATACTGTCACACTAGCATATAAGGCTGAGAAACAACTTCCAAATTCACAAAAGACCTACCCTCCTTGATCTTTCCAATCCCATTACAGCAAACCTCCCCTCCTTGATCACCCCCCACCAACCATAAAAAAAAAAAAAAAAAAAAAAAAAAAAAAAAAAAAGGAAAGAGGCCAATTCTCCAAACAAAAACATCTAGATTTCCCAACCTAGAACAGATTTTATCCTTATCAGATCAAATCCTAGAATAAACCGAGACATTCCCCCAAACACCAACCAAAACCCATATGCCAGACCAATGCCAGTGAGGTGCTACAAGTCATCGATCCGATGAATGCTTTCAATGGCCAAGACCAATTGGATTCATATAAGAGATTGAAGAAGCAGTAAGTCAAGAAGATATCAATCAATTTGAAGAGTATGCTAACCAAGATTTTTATGAGAATGTTGAACCAGATGAATGAAGGAAAACTATCTTATGTCATTCAGAAACTACTCTTAGCACCAAAGGATAAAGAAGCTCCTTAATGACATGCAGTTTTCAAAATAAGGTGCACCATCAATGGGATGGTATGTGATGTTATAATAGACTCTGTAAGTAGTGAAAATTTCATTTCATGAGTAGCAATAAAGGCCCTAAAGCTGAAAAGTGAATGACATTTGACTCCATACAAGATCACCTTGATAAAAAGGGGCATTGAAACTATTGTTGATGAATCCTGTAGGGTTAATTTCTCCATTGGTAAATCATAATTGGATCATGTTGTATGTGATATAATTGATATGGACCCTTGTCATTTACTACATGGAAGACCTTGGCAGTTTGATAAAAAAGCAAAGTATGATGGGTGGAAGAACACTTATAAATTTTGGTGGTCAGATAAAAAATTGATCCTCTTACCTACTATTAAAGCTACAAGCTTTCAGGCACCATTGAAAAAGACTCTACTCATTAACCAAGAAATGTTGTTTTATAGTCAGATGTTGTCTAATAACTCAGCTTGGATTGTAGTCCATAAAGGAATTGAATACGAAGATCTACAACAAACAGACATTTCTCCCGAAATTCAAAAGCTGCTGACAGATGTTTCTAATGTAGTTTCAACAGATTTACCATCTACTTTACCACCATTAAGAAACATACAACATCAAATTAACTTGATACCAAGTGCATCGTTACCAAATCTACTTCACTACCGGATGAGCCCAAAAGAATATGAAGCTCTCCATCAACAGGTTTAGGAACTATCAGACCGAGTATGTCCCCTTATGCTATTCCTGCTCTCCTCACTCCAAAGAAAGATGGGACTTGGCGAATGTGTATTGACAGTAGAGCTGTCAACAAAATCACAATAAAGGACAGGTTTTTGATCCCTCGATTAAGTAATTTACTGGATCATTTACACGGTGCACAACTCTTTTCCAAAATTGATCTACGAAGTGGCTACCACCATATTAGAATTAAATCCAGAGATTAGTGGAAGACTACCTTTAAGACACATGCAAGTCTCTTTGAGTGGCTCATCATGCCATTTGGACTCTCCAATGCACTAGCGACTTTCATGCGACTAATGACTCAAGTCTTACAACAATTTACTGGGAGATTCATTGTGGTCTATTTTGATGACATCCTGGTCTACAGCAGACCACTTGAAGAGCATTTACATCACTTGAGGTTAGTTTTTGAAGCTCTTAGATCTAATCAGCTTTATATCAATCTCAAGAAATGTACTTTTATGGTGGACAAGTTATTAGTCCTAGGGTTCATAATTGGTTCAGAACGAATACATGTAGATCCTTCTAAAACAAAAGCCATCAGAGAATGTCTAATTCCACAAAATCTAAGAGAATTGCAGAGCTTTCATGGACTTGGCACATTTTATAGAAAATTTATCAAGAAATTTAGCTCTATAACTACCCCACTAACTAATTGTATGAAGAAATGAAATTACAATTGGGGAACACCACACCAAGAGAGCTTTGAACTAATCAAGACCAAACTCAATACTGCTCCAACTCTAGCATTGCCAGATTTCGATAAGCTTTTTGAGGTTTGAAGTGGATGCCTCTAGAAAAGGGATCGGGCCAATCCTTAGTCAAGAGGTAAAACCTATAGAATATTTCTCTAAGAAGTTAAGCGATTCTAGACATGCCTGGTTGACTTACCAACATGAATTTTATTCTCTAGTTCGCACTCTTAAACAATGGGAACACTATCTTCTGAGCAAAGAATTTGTGTTATACACTGATCATTAGGCTTTAAAGTTTATTGATTCTCCAAAGACTGTCAACAGGATGTTTGCATAATGGTTGACCTTTTTACAACAATTCAACTTCACCAGTAAACATAAGAATGGTAAGTTGAACAAGGCTGCGGATGCTTTGAGCTGAAGAGCGAACTTATTAGCTACCATGTCAACACAGGTGGTGGCTTTTGACTCCATCAAAGACACGTATGCCATGGATGATGATTTTTCATAAATTTGGCATAAATGTTCACGAAGCAACCAACGACTTCCTCATTTCAGATGGCTTTCTATTTAAAGGAAATAGACTTTGTATACTCAAAACTTTTCTCAGAGAACTTGTGATCAAAGAGTTACCATCTGGAGGACTTGGGATAAGACAAAACCTTAATAGTTGCAGAAAATAGATACTATTTGCCAAAGCTGAAAAGAGATGTTAGAAATTTTATCTAGAGATGTTCTATCTGCCAAGTAGCAAAGGGTCAAGCACAAAACACTGGCCTTTATACACCTCTACCAATTCCAAAGGCTAGTTGGGAAGACTTATCTATGGATTTTATCATTGGATTGCCACGAACACAGCGAGGTTATGATTCTTTGTTTGTTGTTGTTGATAGGTTCAGTAAAATGAGCCATTTCATTCCTTATAAAAAAGACCTTTGATGCAGTAAACATAGCCAACATGTTCTTTCGAGAAATAGTAAGGTTACATGGTATTCCACAATCCATAACATATGTTTTTAACCCACTTCTGGAAGACCTTTTAGAGAAAATTTTCCACTGAACTGAAGCACAACACCATTGCCCATCCATAAATAGATGGTCAAACAGAGGTAACCAATCGGACACTTGGAAATCTCATTCGATGCATTAGTGGAGCTCATCCCAGACAATGGAATTCATCCTTGGCTCAAGCTGAATTTGCATTCAACAACATGTAAAATAGATCCACAAGCAAAACACCGTTTGAGATTGTGTATATCAAGCTCCCCAAAGTTACTCTCGAACTTGTACAGCTTCCACAAACAACTGGAACGGTGCAAGAAGCAGAGCTAATGACTGAGAAGATTCAAAGAAAAGGCCAATGGCAATTATAAGCAATCTGTAGACAAGAAGAGAAGGTTCAAAGCATTTAATGTAGGAGACTTAGGTCATGGTGTACTTGAGGAAAACTAGATCCCTAGCTGGCACATATCATAAATTCTACAATAAGAAGATTGGTCCATGTCAGATTATCAAGAAAATCAATTCCAATGCATATGTTGTGGACCTCCTCTCTCATCTTAACATCTCCTCAAGCTTCAATGTTGCAGATTTAACCAGCTATCACATTCTAGATGAATTCCAATTAGCATAGAACTTGAGGACGAGTTTTTCTTATAGAGGGAGGGAATTCGATGTATTAGATTAAGCCACCAACATTCTTTCATTCTGTCATTTACTGTTTTTAGAAGTTAGTTGTTGGTTATGTAAGTTGCATTTCTATTCTTAGTAATTTTAGAAATACACTGCATTAATTCTAAGCCAATTGGTTTTTGTATATGCCTATATAAAGGCCTTTTCCATTGAGTGGAGATACAGTTTTTCCAGAATTATCTTTCAGCAAATACTTTTCTCAATTTTTTCTCTTTCTTTGTTTCATCATTTATGTTTGCAATTCACAAGATTGTTAACAGTCGCTTGTCAGACCAATAAAAATTAGCCACCAAACAAGTCCTGAACATTGTTCACGATTGCTCTAGCAGTCTAGTATCCCTCAACTATTCATGCTAGTTATCATGTAATAATGATCAATCTCATTTGAATCCAACCATTTAGCATAAGCCATTTACTCTGCATTATGATCATTCTCTTTAGGTACAGGTGAACATATTCGTTCTAGTACATACTTCTATTTCTTAAAAGATAGGACAATTATTAAGTTTTTTTTTTCCAATAATTGAAATTATCCTCAGTTAATTTGTTTTGATTAAGTATCGATGATAATGAGCTTTGCAATATTTTGAACCGTAATAAATTTATTTAGCGTATTAAATTCAAGTAAACTAACAATAAATCAATTTCACAAATAAAATATATATAAGGAAAAATAATATGTTTAATGTGTCAAAATCTAAAAAAAACACATTAAGTGCAACGATAATTTTTAGCACATATTCTCACATGTCTTCTAGGGGTAATCATGCAAGAAATAGCTGAAAATACGGATCTCATCCGATTAGTATATGTTAAGTTTATACTAACTAGACATACACTAATAATTGTTTACTTTGACTATTAATTTAATTAACATAGCTTATAGGGAAGATAATAACTAAATTAATCTTGAATGTAAAACTATTGTCTTTATATAATTTGATCTACAATCTACAATTGTCACCTAAGGGTGAACAATCATAAACCATACCTAAATATATAATCTATTAAAGAAATCCAATATAGTATACTAACATCAATGAATACCCTCCTAAGGGAATGCCAATGATAGGAACCGGGTCAAGTGTGGCTTCCTCCAATTTTGGTCTTGGGATTGATCGCTTAATCACCCTAACTAGGACCTTAATATTTCAGGATTTAAAATATAAATCTCTACTTTCTAACACACCCACGATCGTTGACAAACTTTAAAATATACTATACAAAAACTATTAGTTTTCAAAATTAACTTGGCAGTGGATTTTAAAATTGTAATGATGTTTTGCAGTCCTTTCAAATACAAAATTGTAAATATTAGTAAATAGACACACAATTTAAAAATTTACTTTGACTGCATGTACTCCTTCATTTTGGATGCTTTCTCCCTTATCTTTTCTTCGTCTTGCTCACCATCTTTCCCATCAACTCATGTCAACCCGTATACATCCGTCAGTCTAACTGCAGGGTTTACTTACTTGCC
>WUAT03346261.1:0-10531 GCA_010015005.3 Ulmus americana | reverse complement strand
TTTTTAATAGAAACATAACGCCGGTGCCCTATATTTGTATTTGTTGTAAAAGTCTAGTGATTTCGTTATTCAGTCCAATTTCCTATATTTTTAAAAACGATGATGACTGAAATTAATAAATAAATTAAGACAAAATATACAAACTAGTGATGACTGAAAAAATTATTATTATTTTTGGGTAAATGATTCTCTATTTTTAACAAAAATGTGTATTTTACTTGAAATTAGGTATTAGGTAGTTTTGAATCGATAAATATTAAATAAATAAAAAAACTGGAATTTTTATAAAACATGCTTGGAAAAAAAAGCGTATTTTGGTAAGTTATTTCTTAATTTTTACAAATAAAAAATGTTCTATTTTTTTTTCTTTCCTGCAAGTGTTATTTTGGTAAAAAAATGTCAAGAGAAAAGAATAATGAACGTAATAAAATATTATTGATTTGATGTGTAACAGAGGTTTTTATTAATCTTCGTGATGTTCCCGGGATTACAGAATGCTCCTCCTACTCCTACAGGTACACGTGGCGATTTTTGATTGGAAATTTTCTTTACTCTTCAGCTCTGCTTAGAACATCTGGATTTGAGTTTCGTCATTAGTCTCGTTTTTAAGTGTATTATAGTAATTTTCTTTTAATTTCTTTCGAGTTCAACATTGTTTGTCCCTCTCTTTTCGTCCGAGTAAACTCTTTTTTTTTTTTTTTTTTAGCACTTAGATTTGAATATGTATGATGATGAACTTTTATTATAACTTTTTTAATTTATATATATATATATAATAATACACGTTGCTTAATAGAAATTTATACCATTTTTCATGTATGGAGAACAAGTAGATGCACTGATCTTAACTAACTACACTAAAAAAATTGCTCATTGCTACAAAAAAATGAAACTAGGCTATTAGCTCTGAAACCTTTAACTCTTCGATTAAAATCAAAATTGGAAGAATAATGAAGAATAAAGAAGAACACAAAGCACAATAAATACAAACAGATTTAATTTTAGAGTTCGACCAATTTAACCTATGTTCTCGGCATCTCACTAAAAACTCTATTGCACTCGTTTCAATCACAACTAGAAAGAATATGAGTTTTACAAACAATAATCTTTGCTCTTTTTCTTCCTTGTTTGATAGCCTAGAAAATTGAGAAAAAATAGATCCCAAAACTCAAAAATTCAATTACACCCTCTCTTCTCTCAACCTATTTGCCCAAATTCAAAGAGCAATCTCTAGACTCTTACAAGAAAACTTCAAAAGAAATCCAACTCAGATCAATCCCCCGTAAAATCCACCTCCCTCAATAGAAGTCAATAAAAAAATTTGATAAAAAGAGTTTCACATAATTATATCAATTTATCATAATTTGCTCTTCGTTTGATATATCATCATATATTAATAGCTTACAAGTCTTTTTTATTTTTTATTTTTTATTTTTTATAAACTAAAAGCTCACAAGTCACGACAAATATCAAAGAAAGCTTTCCAGATTCAATTAAAGAAAATGACAGTTGCAAAGTAAAACCAACACCGGTTTACACCAAAACTTTCCACGAGAAAGAAACCAACAAATGGGGCTATAAAAGCCTAGCACAACACGTGTATTACTACCATATCTAGGCCAGCCATGTCCTTATAAAAAATCCAGGCAAGGTAAAATATCTAAACTTGGTTTTAGTTATTGGTAGCTCTAGCTTTAACGGAAAATTTTATCAACCAAACAAAATATGGGGCTGCCTTTGAAATTAAATCAAAAATGGAAATGCCAAGTTGGTGTTTGAAAAAATAACAAGGAAAATAAATTCTGTATTATTTGGAAATTTTGGGCCTTTGGTTTTGTGGGGGAAGGTTAGGTGATGATAAAAAGAAAGGGAGGCAGTGTGTGGAAGACGGGACCCCACTAATCACATGCAAAGCGTTTTAGGATGAACATCATCTCAACAACACTTGTTCTTAGTCACGTGCTCATTCAATGTGTATATTAAAGTTTCATGGACCCTCTTGAGTTTTAATAAAATATATATATATATTGCAAAAAGGAGTTCATATAATCATATAACGTATCTATGAAAAGAAGCCATTTGGAATCGTACTTCTTTTTTTTTTTTTTACGGGATTTTGGAATCATACTTAATGCAAATATATAATATTTACATAATACAAAAATGCAAATATCGTGTTGCTTATTTATTTAAATTTCATCGATTTTATGTCCAAAATAACAAGAGGCTTTGAAGAATTTTGTCATATTTCATGTCTGAGATGTTTTTTTTCACCTTTTTTATGCTTGTTTGTTTGTGCTCGTTCTTTTTGTGGGAGATTGATCCAATATCTGAGAGTTAATAATGTGATTTTAAACCCTCACAAGTCACATGTACAGGAGAAAAAAAAAAAGGAAAAACCTCAAAATGTGGAGAGTCAAGTGTTCTGTGAAGGGAATTGACACGACGTGCGTTCTTCTGAGTCCAACTTTTACTTCTTCATTAAAAAGACGACAGAAACTGCACCTGTTTGTTTATCAGGCGAAGAAAGTGCTAACTGTGAACGTAAAGTCCTCTGTCCTCAGATTGAATAAGCTCCATACGCTAGCTCTTTCTTGTTCGTGATTTTTTTTCCTTTATATTTTTGGTTAAATTATTGGTCTTTGATTTGGGGCTTCAAACATCAATTTTGTTTTATCTTATAAGCCCACAAGTGTAACCAATACTAAAAATATTAGCTCAAGAGTGGAAAAATGCCCTAACATGTTGGAATTTACGGCCTTGTATTAATGTGTTACAAGACTAAAAAAGCAAACAATCAAATAATGTTTGTTTTGGTTGGGCAACTAACAGACTAGACTACAATTATTGATTTCATGAATGACAATTCCTTATTTACTATACAAAATTATGGATGACCAAGATAAGAGAGCCTAACGCCGAAAAAGACGTGACTCTAGCTGCGTTTACCTATTGTTTTCCTCTGGTATAACTGCTGCTGCCGTGGTAATGATATTAGATTCCTCCATGATTTCCAACATGAGAGAGACATCTTTGTTTATTTCATAATTTACATCTTGAACAGATTCGTCTTTGCTTGGCAAAGCTAAGATCTCTTGTTAGAGCCATGGAGCTGTAGAAGCAATGAATTGGAAACCACAAATATCGAGCTTAAAGCCATCAACCCGCCTGTCAAACAGCGAATTTGAGTCGAGAATCAGAAACACTGAAACAATTTATCTAAGTTCTGAAATGTTCAAATGTATGCACGGTATGCAGGGGAATTCAGAAGTGGTTGTCAGTATTGTTCCACACTAGTGAGTGAAGAAAATACGTTTTTTTTTTACCTGAAAGTGATGGTGTCATGGCAAAATCATAATGGGGAAGCAGTACTCCTGCAGCGATTGGAATGGCAACGACGTTATATGCTATAGCCCAAGCTAGATTTTGATATACTTTTGAGATTGTTGCCTGTGAAAGTTCCAGAGCATCGACAATCTGCCAGGAACAAGATCACAGTGAGAAACAATCAATGGATTAGGGGAGTAGTAGCTCATATGATCCTGAATAACTTCAGTGCACCAGACAACATAGAGATCCTTGAATTGCAAATGAGAAAAAATGGATTTTTGAGATCATAAAGAAACATACTTGTGACAGTTTGTTCCCGAGAAGGATAATTGATGCGGCATTTGATGCTGCATTCTCTTGTGCTTCAATTCGAAGAGCAATACCGACATCAGCAAGAGCCAAAGATGGTGCATCATTTATCCCATCACCAACCTACAAGAAACCAGAGTTGTTAGTTCAGTCCTTTATTGTTCCCTTCTTAAGACGTTTCCCACAAATTCATAATTGGGTTTATTAGATAAAAGGCATGATAAAACCTGAACCTAATTTCATTTCAGGCGGTCAACCCTCATAAACAATATATGTTTAGGACTTTTCTTGTTTAAATTGCCGTTTAAATGTATATTATGGAAAATTTTATCAGAACCACCATGAAAGAAATAAAAAAGACATTAGCAAGATATAGTGCATGACAGTGCTATCATAGGATGACCATGGCAATAGTAAGGGCCAAAATTGAATAATACCATTGCAATGTGATGTCCTGCAGATTTAAGAGAAGAGATAACTCTTGATTTTTGCTGAGGAGTCAAAGACGATTTGATAGATTCATTTTCTATTCCAACCGATTTAGCTATACTTGCAACTGCTTCTTCCCTGTCTCCAGATAAGACGACTGTTTTGATACCCTTCTGCTGGAGCCTTCGTATAAAAGCAGCAATTTAAGCAAACAGGGAATGAAAACAACTTGATAATGATAACGAGTAGAATATCCATAGCGAATAATAAAAAAGAATGCAGCAAAGGACATCTAATATTTAAAGTAAAAAAAAAAAAAAAATAGAGACCAGAAACGTAATCACAAGATCAGATTTAATACATATTATGTAGGAACACAAGGAAGAGGAGCAGCAGTATGCTATCACCTCCTTAGACATAAAAGAGCTGCACCCTAAATCACTTATAAGAGAAGTCAACGGAAAATTATACCTGCTTATTGTAAATTTAGCATCACGGCGCAAACTATCAGATACTGCAATGGCACCAATTATGCCTTCTCCTTCACGTCCAACATAAACAACTGTTCTTGAGTGATCCGGATATGCTACTTCTTTGGATGATTGATGAATGGCATCTTCAAGTTTCAAAACGTCAGACCTGCTTGTTTTGGCTTGGAAACGTTCATGAACCCAATCAAAAGAACCTACTGCAACCAATCGGCCATCTACTTCAGCTAGAGTTCCAAAACCCGGTTCTACTAATTGCCCCCTTGTGACAGGGATTTTCAAATCAAATGATTCAGCTTTATTTATGATAGCGTTAGCAATTGGATGTGAAGCTGTTTTCTCTACAGCAGCAGCAATTCGAAGAATTTCTGATTCTTCATAAACAAAAGAAGAGACAGCAGAAACAGCAGGTTTTCCTTCAGTAAGGGTTCCTGTCTGGATTTTAGGATATTGGGTGAGATTACAGACGAATTCACAAATAAGCTACAATATAATAAATCATTTTATTGAACAACTTCAAATCTTAGAGCCAGTTCTTTTAGGTACTAGAGACAGCGAGAGACAATGGTTCTAAAAATACCTTGTCTAAAGCTATGTAGTCGATGCCAGCTAAGCGTTCCAATACATCTCCCCCTCTTCTAAGAAGACCTTGTCTTGCTCCTGCTCATTTTTTCAAGCAAATACATAAATAAACAAAGTTTCCAATAACTTCAAAGTTAAATTGAGACAAATGTTATGGTACCAAGAGAGGTGCCAACTAGAATTGCTGTAGGAGTTGCAAGACCCAGGGCACAAGGGCAAGAAACTACCTGGAAAAAAAATTAAAACAATGAAAATTAGGAAAGTAAAGGAAGTGCATAACGCTTCTCAATTTCTCCAAGAGAAAAGCATGCCATTCTTTTTTAGGACATCTGTTGGATCAACAACAAAACCTGCCAACTAGTAGGGCACAATGTTGACATAGGTCATATAGTTGTGTAATGTAACTAGTCTGAGAGGTTTTTGTTTTTCCCCTTTGACCATTCGGAAGTTAACAGTCATAAAATTCAAGACTTATCACAAGTATAAGGTAAGAAACATATATTGTATGAAAAAATGAAAGGAAAAAAAAGAAAGAGGAGAACATCACAATCACTCACCAAGACATCCACAGCTAGTTTCAAGCTCAAAAGTAAAGGATCACAATCGGGGCCAGCAATATTGTTGAACAGAACATCAGGGAAAATGTTTGTTCCAATATAGTACCTGAAGACGCAAGCAAACCTCAGCAAGCAGAATTGAAATTCACATGAGACGCATTAGTTTTTTTTTCTCCTCCAGGGAGATTCATAAATTACATTATTGATCGACAAATCATAAGCATCTAAAGTTTCAGATACCATGGCTTAATATCTGGAGTCTATAAATCCAGTTTCCCATTGCAGACACACCAAGTACATATACGAGTTAGAAAAAAACATGGTAAATACCAAAAAAGAACTTACCAAAATGCAAATGTTGCAGCTGAGAGAGTCATTACAGTGTATACAAATGGACCAGCGATTGTATCAGCGAGCCTTTGTATAGGTGCTTCATGGCCTTGTGCATCTTCGACCTGAAAATTAAAATGTAGATGTTGACATCCATTCCATCTGCAAAGCACAAAATTTTCATATGGAATCTAACACCCGAATCCCTTTTTAGTTGTTCAGAACTGTAATAGGGGCTTACAAGAGCACATTGCGTCTCCTTACAGAAGAACTTTTAGAAAATAAAAGTTAAATGTTAACTCTAAGTTGATTCTTTAGACATTACAAGGTCACATTACACTCTCAAAACCATTTTATTCCTTGTAAATGAAGATTGCCTCATATGTTGAGTGTTAAACATTTTAAGGAACAACTGAAATAGAAGATAAAACTATTTTTATTTAATTAAAAATCCCACATTGTCACTGTATTAGTTCTCCTGAGATAATGACATAATATCATTTCCTAACATTAATTTTCTTACATAATTATTAGCAAGTTTGTTTTTATTTAGAAATGTTTCCTACAAGTGCTTACTTAGAAAATGTTTATGCCAGTAGGGTTGCTACATTAAAAAGTGACCAGACGGTAATCAGGAAAACCATCCACAAATTCTATCATGTTTGTAAATTACTGTGTTAATCAATTAAAGTGATACACTTACCATACGGATAATCTTGGATATTGTAGAGTTGGACCCAGTTGATGTTGCTTCAATCCTCAAAGGACCATCCTGGAATAGATAAACAATCTTCTACTGTTTATTTTTTTTTTTCAATGAAAAAAAAAAAGAACACTGAATGGGAATGTGTTTGAGCATTTGAGGATACCCTAATCTCTACATATGATCCAGAAAGTGAACAGCATGCCAAACTAAACTTGTCAACGATTTCTGACCTAATATCCTAAATATCATGCTTAAAACAAACTTGAAAAGCTCATCTATGTTTCCAAACAGGGTACACAAAATCTTGTTTATATATATATCTCGAGAGAGAGAGAGAGATGTAAAACAACATATCAATATTACATAGCATACTTAAGACTTAAATCATACCCAATTTATGGTTCCCGCAGAGACAGAAAGACCCTTTTCCTTAAAAACAGGAAGTGATTCTCCAGTGAGCATTGACTCATCCACAACACTTCTTCCTGCAAGAACTGTCCCCTGTGCAAGCAGGATCCAATTTCAGCTAGTGTCAATAAACTTCAAAGTTTGCCATGCATCAATTTTTAACTACCATCTAAACCAACAAATGAGGCCTCGTTGTATTAAACAGAAAACCAAACAAATACAAAAGATTGGAAAAACGTTAGAAGAAATTTGATGAGCTTAGCTTGTATCAACCATATTAGGGACAGCTTTCAGTATCAAATGAAAACTTGATGTTTGTGCTTTTAATATTGACCTATTAAATCAACCATGTGAGCCGGTACGGACTTGCAGACTTAATTTACTATTAGGGGGCTATGGATATAGGTTCAAAAAAATAAATATAATAAGAAAGAGATGGAAAGTGCATCCAAAATATCTTCAACCATTTCTCTTTGTATAGAGATCAAAACATGGAAACTTTGTGCACAATGAAAGATGCTTACGTCAACAGGTATGGTTTCCCCAGGCAAAACCAATACTGAGTCTCCAACTCGAATATCATCAGTCGGGACTTCAACAGAAATTGCATCAGAGCATAGCACATTATTGGTCGAAGATTCACTTTCAGAAGAAGTAATTACAAGTCTTGATCGAGTGGATATCAGTGACTGCAAAATATTGAGAACAAGAAATCATATATTGATCCCTTCAAGGAAAAAAAAAAAAATCAAATATTGATTACTAAATTCAACAAGTTATAGATATAAAAGAAACCACGTCATTCATTTATCAATTTCAAAGTAGTAGGAAATATGAATTATAATCAACAATCCAAATATAACCAAACTATTTGGTATATATAACTTCATTTCAGCATTCCATTTTACAAATAGACTTAAAAGAGTCACTTACTAAAAGTTCATTCATGTCACTAGATGCTTTGATCCTTGCTCTCTCTTCAAGAGAACGTCCAAGGAGTACAAAACCAAGAAGCATGACCTGCATGTTAAAAATAGGAGCTTTCATGAGAAATTTATAATCAACATGAAAAATTAACTCTAATAATTCAGTTTCGACACTATCACACAAAAAATACATAAATTCATATAGGAAAAAATTGCAAATAGTGAAATCAAAATAAGTCACCGGTTCATCAAAGAATGTTGCATCCCACATAAGCTCCGGTTTAAGAAGTGAGACCTACAGGAGATAAAGTAAAAGTTAATACAAAAAAGCAATGGTACCACCTAAACAGTGAAAGTAGAAAACTAGTGGCAGCTTGCTCACCGCACTAATGATAAATGCAGCTAAAGATCCAAACCCCACGAGAGAGTTCATGTTTGGAGCTCCCTTCCTTAATGCCCTAAGACCATCAAAAAGCAAGTCTGCAACACAAAACCATATCAAATTGAGTTTTATATTAACCTTTACAAGAGAGCATATTACCATCCATATATCAGACACCATAAGGCGAAGATAAAAAAGAATAAAGAAAAAACTTGAAAAGATAACTGTAATTTTGATGGAAAATATAATATAACACGTTGATAGTCATTGAAATCCTTCAATTGAAGTATGTAAAGGAAGATGCATGAAAAAAAAAATAATAATAAAAATAAAAAATCCAAAGAATGGAAAAGGAGACCAACCTCGTCCTGGTCCCAACAGAGCTCCCAAAGCCAAGCCACCTTTCAGATACGAATTATGAAGTACATCCAAAAAGGATCCTAAACAAATAAACACAAAACAAGTAATAATTAAGGCAATCTACATACAGCAAAAACTTCTCTTTCATTCTATTGCTCTAGTCTTTTTCGTACACTAATTATCAATTTTTTTATTTTTTATTTTAAAAGAAAGGAATTAATTTTCGAAAAACAGATTTACCATGAGCTACATGAATTCCAACAGAATGCAAAATATGAGAAGCGTGCGATCCACAGCACAATGCAACCAAAGTCCAAGCAAAAGCCACACGATTCCGACTACTCACGAGCATCTCCTCCTTCTTCTTCAACATCTCCTTCCACTTCTTCACATTCTCCGCAACTCCCATACCCGAAACCCTCCTCTTCGACGAGAATCCACACTCCGTCAACTTCTTCGCCAAGCTCTCCGCCATATTCGCCGCCTCGAATCCAGCCTCCGCCGCGACCTCCGGCTTGAACTTAATCGCCGCCGTTTCGGTCAACATGTTGACCGCCACCGACTCAACTCGCTCATCACCCGATAACAGCGATTTGACTCGCGTCACGCAACCGCCGCACATCATCCCGGAGACGTCGAGCAGAATCGAAGTCTCGCCGTCCGATTCCCCACCAAACGCCGCGTTTTGAGTCAACGTCCGCGTCTCAAGCGAGCTCGAGACAATGAAGCTCGGATTCCAGCTCCGCCGGCGAGAATAGCGCAACCGGTCGACGGGGAGGACCTTGAGACGTCGATTAGGGAGGCGAGCCTTGAAGCCGAAACGGTCAGCATTGGAAATGGAGATTGAGCTTCCATTGCTGGAACTGAAGCAGAGCTTCGAAGGAGACAAAGGAGAGATCGTGAGGAGACCAGCAAACATTAAGAGAGAGAAAGCAGATCCAGAAGAGTTGTAGAGAGAGAAAGGAAGGGGATTCTAGAGAGATTCGAGGAGGATTGATCGGTGAGATTTTTTCTGAGATTCCGTAGTTGGTCGGAAAGTTGAAGGGAAAATTTCGCACACGATTATCGTGTGGAAAGTGGCGTTAACTGCCACTGTGATATAATTTCAGTTTGTTTTTGTCACCGATTGTTTGGAGACCTGTAGATGGAAGGGGATTGATCACCGTCAGGGGTGTTTAGGATTACTCCATGGGAAAGAGAGGCGCTTATTTAATATTGCAAATAGTGGTGGAAAATAGAATAACACACGTGGGATTATTGATTTATCCAAAACTCATACTGTATTTATTTGGACTGCTGGTATTTGCTGACTTACAGCTAATAGGTTATTAATATTCACATTTAGCACATGGAAAAAAGAGGTTAATTTATTGATGAGCTTGTTGTTTACTTAATCCAACCAAAAAATGATATTGTAAAACTAACTTTTTATTTATTTATTTATTTTTGATTCATTTAGTCTTCTTCTTTTTCCTTACTTTCGGCCAAACTTGTAATTTCCAGTCAAACCTAAAATTTCCAATAGGCGAAAAAATCCAGAAATTCGGACTGCGGCCAGATGGGAGGTGCGACTATCCCAGTCGGTCCGCTCGACTAGGATCGACTGCCTAGTCGAGTGGATCGACTAGGCAGTCGCGCCCCTCATTGGGCGAACCGACTATCTCAGTCGCGCTCCTTTGTCTTCTCCGTTCTTCTTTGCAAATCTGCCGCCTTCTTCCTCCGCG
>WUAT03346150.1:0-10532 GCA_010015005.3 Ulmus americana | reverse complement strand
TTTAAAGTTATACATTGAATACAGTTATTTTGCATGCCTAATTTATTTATCACAATCATGCATTATATGACAGTCTCATGCATTTAAAGGATCAACTGTCACAAGAGTCTCAACATGATAAGATAACATGTATTAGATCCATAATTTGACTAATGCCAACAAAGAGACTAAAGAATGAAATGATGTTACAAGTTAAATTAACATAAGTGTGTCGTATCGCCCCCTTTTTGGGATTTTTATGTCCTCGCTTATGTTATTCAAGTTAAGAGGACATTCCTTCTGGAACCACATGGATTGAATGTCCAGAGGACTGGTGTTTGATCAAGTCGTTCCCCCCGACGCCCTCCGACGGCGGTGTGCAAATAGGTACATATATGAGGGCCCGAGTTTAGATAACGATCACGAAAGAGTCTAGACTTAAGAATGTGAAATCATGTAGAAGTATGCATCTGATAGGCATATGCATTCATGAAATTATTTTAATGCCCTTATGCTTGTCGAATGTAATGCACATGTTTTGTGATATATGTATGTACTTACTGAGCTCCGACTCACGACTTACGTTCGTGTTGTAGGTACAAAAGATAAACATATCTTTGATGCATGAGTGAGATGCGGTTGTAGTCAGTTTTGGAAGGTGGGATAGACACCCGACCATGCACACATAATTCCGCATATGTTTTCAAGAATAATTTTAAGTGCCGTTTTGTAATATTCATGCTTTATTTGGTTTTGTATAATTTGATTTCTTTTATTATTTTGGCATATAAATAATTATTTTATTTGCTTTCCAGAAGTTTAAACTGTTTTAAAACCTGGTAACCCCTGTTTACCAGTGTATGGTTTTCACTTCTATTTCTCGAATGTTTCTATAAAAGAAAAAGAATTTAGAAGTATCGAACCTCACCCCTTTTTCTAAAGGAAAAGAATTTCAAACAAAAATGTTTTGATATTTAGTAAGTAAGGATTACATGATTTCTGACTGATTTTAAGAAAATGAGCATTTTTAATCAAATATGTGGACAACTCAGTTTTAAGAATTTCAAGTACAAGTGTTCTGTTTAATTCAAAGCCTTCATACGGTTTAGGTCATTTAACCCAAAGCATTTTATAAACTGTTCTTTAAGGTAATTATGAGCAAATGTGTTTTTAAGATTCAAAAAAAAAAAATCCTAAAATTTTGGACCTAAATCCGTTTCATGACGGGTTAATCAAGTTAATAAGAACCCGGGTCGTCACAGTTAGATAAGTAGGAAATGAGTTTAAAAAAATGAGGGACATTATAGTTGCTTGCTATTTAGGGAATTTTCATCACTGCAATTTTTACTCAGGACCCATCACCTTTATTAGATTTGGTGGCATTCGGAAAATTTAGCCACATGGTTAAATTTGGGGCATGACTTTGGTACCACCTGTAGGAACATGTGGTTCTATCTCAAAATGTCAACTTATTGAGAGGAATAATTCGAGGGATCATGATGGATATCACATTTAACGAGCCACAAAAAACAATTAACAATAAATTTAAATGTAATAATAACTATCATTTTTATTACTGTACTCTAATTCTCACTCCTACTACCATAATAAAATAAATTATATCTTTCATAAAGCTATCATAAATAAATTATTTATTTCTCTCTTTTACTGTATTTTTCACTCCTACCAATCATGATCAAATATTCTCTCTTTTTCTAATATCATAACCGAATAATCTCTCTCTCCTATAACCATAACTAGATAATCTCTCTCCTACATACCACATAATCAAATAATATCTCTTCCCCTACCACCATAATCAAATAATATATCTATATCTCATACTACTATAACTAAATAATATATATATTTTACTCAATTTTTCACCTCTACTACCATAACCAAAAAACAAAAAACTCTCTCCCTCTCAGGCATTACTAGGCAAAACCAATTGTACTCAATTGAACCAAATTATCTTATAGACTTTGTAAGGGGGTGAGAAATTCACTCATGAAGGACCAATCAACACACGACACATGACAAAGAAAATAACAAATGAAATAAGCCACAAAATATAATAAAAGAATATTATAGAAGATTGGGGATAAGCATCAAGATGCGGGAAAGGGACATGCCATGTCAAGTACGAAGCAGGGAAGTGGCCAAAAACAATAAAAGGATTCATTGGCAAGCCTAGGCCTTGTGCTGACACCTTTGCCCTTATTGGGTCATGTCTCCCACTGCATCTGATACACCTGTCACATTTGTAAAAGCTGTTTTTGGTAATAATGATCCATAACAACCTGTTTTGTATTATCTATTGTAAGAGGAAAACCCAAAATATAAGGGTTAATTCCTTTAGCACAACATAATGAGTATTATTCATTCCTAGAACTAAGAAACAGATAGAAAGAGAAGGAAGAGTTTTTCTCCATATTCTCTTTGGTATTTTCCTTTTCTCCAGATCTTGAGAAGTGGGAAAACCAGTGAGAAAACCTCTAGTATTCCACTACAACAAGGCAATATAAGGGGCTTAGTAGATGTTGGCCATCTTTTTTGGGCTAAACCATTATAGGTCTTGTCTTCTTTCTTCCTTTTGCTTTTTCATATTTGTTTATCATTTGTGGGCTTTTATTTGATTTTTCTAAATTAGGGCAAAATCTGCACCAAAGACTTTAAATCAAATGGAGAAGTGATAAAAATGAACATTCAAAATTTTCTCTTCATTCAGAAAACTAGCTAATGGTTTAAATTTATTCGCAAAAAATTGGCCAGTGGTCTATTTCTTTATTTTGATTTATTCACAAAAAATTGGCCAGTGGTTTATTTCTATATTTTGATTTATTCAAAGACATTGACTTATAGAGAAATAAACCAATGGTTTATTTATTTATTTATTTATTTTCTGTTTTATTCATTTTAGAGAAATAGACAAATGATTCATTTTCATGTTTACATTCATTAGAAAAATAAATTGTTAGTCTATTTTTCTGTTTATATTTATTCAGAAAATAAACTATTGGCCTAGTTATCTACCTTCATTCAGAAAAATATATTGTTGGTCTATTTCTCTATTTACATTTATTTAGAAATATAAGCCGTTAATTTATTTCTATGTTTACATTTTTACATTTATTCAGAAAAATAAACTATCGGTCTCTTTCTTGATACATAATATGTTTTCATGCTTGGAACCCAAGGTTTTGGTGTTTGAGAAGCCAAAAAAAAAAAACTTAACTTCCGTACATTTCGAGTATGTTTAAAGAAGAATTTTGGGAGAAATATATGACTAATTTGACGTCTATGAGGGAAGAGAAGGGGAATGTGAGAGATGAAGAGGTTAATGGAGTGACTTAATTGGGATAGAGAGAGGATGAGACTAAGGGAAGAAAGGTTTGGAAGTGATCGATTAGAACCATGTGGAAGAGAATAAACTACAAAGTCTCGGTGGTGATGAACATCAGAGAAGTTGCCATCAGAGTATTGAAAGGCATTGATGAAAGCAAAAATATCTTGGGATAAAAGTTAGTCATTACTAATTAAAGGACAAAATAATATTTTTAGTAATAAAAAATAGGGGTATTGGTGCAAATACCCCCCAAACATTGCGCGAACTTACATGTTGCCCCCCAAAGTTGGAAATTGACACAAATACCTCCTGAATGTGTATTTCTTTGACAGTTATGAGTAAAAATTACTCCCTGAACTTGCAAAAAAACTGCCAAACATTGGACGGTATTTGGGCTCACTAACCCAAATTAATGCAAGTTCAGGGGGTATTGCGTAATTTTCTAACTTTGGGGGGCAACATGTAACTTCGCTCAAAGTTTGAGGGGTATTTGTACCAAAAGCTCTAAAAAATACTTTATATTATTTAATAGAAAAAAAATGAAGAATACTATATATCATTTTTATAATATATATATACATACTATTTATTATTTAATAGGAAAAAAAATGGTATGGATCAACTCATGGACCTAATTTTCTCAATAACTCATATCTTTATAAGTCCATAATTAACCTTACTTCTAGCTCATGCACACACTCAATATAAAAAGCAAACAAATAAATAAATTTTACTAGTGCCCTTAAACTTTTGTCATGAGTATCAAAATAGTACCCCTCCAAGAATCGTCCCCCATGTAGAGGTGGCAATTCAAATCATCAGATCGGTTCGGGTTAGATTGAAATAAATACATAATAGTAATAAGATTAATCCGAACTCAACTTAAAACTGTTTCAAGTCATAAAATTCAACCCTAATTTGAAAATGACCTGATTCGACCCAAATGACCTATAATATATATATTATAATTTTTATTTTTCGAATTAATATTTTTTTTAAAAAAATCATGTCAAAATTAGGTTATTTTGATCAATTTCAAGTTTTTTGGTCAATTTTAGGTTATTAGGTCAATTTCAAGTATATTAGGTCACTTTTAGGTTGGGCTAGTTTTAGGTTCTCAAGTCACTGAATAATTTCAGGTCAATCAGGTCAATTTAAAGTCAATCCTATTTCACCCAAACCTTTTTTTTTTTTTTTTTATCAACCCTAATATGAAAATTTCAAATCAATTTTGGATTGTGTTATCATATCATGACCCAAATTATCAGCCATACGGAGCAAACAAGTCGTGACGGTGCACCACACTACCGAGGAAAATTTACATCCATAACATTCTCCATCCCAATCTTCAATAAAAAAAATTAATGAATTTACTTTGTAGAAAAGATAAATCCCAACGATATATGAATATGGTATGAACCAACTAATATTGCATGCTAGCATTTGATGCACGTTTAAGGTTTGTATCAGTCTAAGGAATCCCATGTACAGAAAAAATATCTCTCTCAGTCTAACACTAACTTAAGTGGAGAAATCCTCCTAACCTTAAAATGTTTGCGATGGATATAATATGCTTGTTTTATGATATTAATACTTTCAGGCATTGTATTGGTACTCTTATGAGGTATTAATATCTCTTAATGGAAATTGTTTTCCTTTTAAAAAACTCAACATTTGTGATATGTAAATTTTTATTTGAAAGTTGCTAAATATTACATATCAATTTTATTTTACAATGTACACAGTATACACTTCTATAATCTTAATCAATTTTGTAATTAATCTTTGAATATTTTGGCAGTTAATTAGGTGTTGAAATTTTGGTTATATGTAAAGTTAAAAGAAAGTGTTGTTGGTTTTCCAACACTAGTTACACGTAGACAAAGTAGTGTAAATATTTATTTATATTGTAATTTTTGGAAATTCTAAAGTGCATAATCGTAATTTTGAATTTAGGATTATGTGAAAAATTACAAAAAAAAAATAAAACATGCATTAAATGTTTTTATTTTTGAAACCCTAATATTACTATCGAAATACTATTATTTAAAAGAAAACCACTAAAAACTGCCATGTGAAAAAAAGCCTATAAATAGAGATTAAATGGTTAAGAAAGAAATCTCATATCTTCATTTTTTTCTCTATCATGTCTGAACTTGCCAGAAAACATTTAGTTATTCATTCTGTGAATTTTCATTATTGCTTAATTCAGATTCACAAAAAAACTTATCATATTCCGAAAGTTATTTGCATTAGAAAGTCATAAGCAATTGAGAAGGGGCAAATGTCGCTTTTTAAAAGTGTATTAATACGTGTTTCAAGTCATTTCAAAAATTTCCTAACATTAGGAACATATGATATGTAGCAAGAGCTACAAAAATTGGAACATCTTCCATTTGATATCAAATTTTCAATAGGGACACCAACAATAACAATAACGGAGCTAGAAAGTATAGTTAGGGAGCTTAAAAATACATGAAAGATATATATACATTTTTTTTAACAATTTTTTTAGAGGCTATATGTAAAAAAATTGAAAATTTAGGTAAAAATATGAAAATTTATTGATAAATTCAATAAAATAAATAAATAAATCTAGGGGTAACCCGGCTCCGTTAGAATAATTTGACATCCTACAAACACTTGCCATAGTCAACACATTTTCAAATTGGGATTTTTTTTTCTTTTTTCTTTTCCTTTACATACTAGCTATTCATAAAATTTGAGCTTAAAATACTCTTTATCTCCACCCCACATCAGGAGCACCAGTTGGAACATATATTCTGAAGAAAAAAAGAAAACATATCATGAATTTTCATTTTTGGAAATGTATTACTGGAGAGGATAGTTTCATGATTTTAGATAACATAATAAAAGAAAAAAACAAAATATTACATATTTAGATTGGATTAAATTATTTTTCTAAAAAAAACACATTCATTGTAACTATAATTTACAGCAACTATTTTCACATGTCTCCTAGGGGCAATTATGGAAGAAAAAGTGAAAACAAAGATCTCATCTAATAAGTATATGTTAAGTTTACATTAACTAGACTTACACTAATAATCATTTACTTTGGCTATTATTTTAATTAACATAACTTCTAGGGAATGTAATAATTAAATTAATCTTGAGTGTATAACAATTATCTTTATATAATTTAATCTACAATCTATAAATGCCGTTTAGGGGTGAACGATCATAAATCATACCCAAACATATAATCCCTTAAGGAAATTCAATCTAATATACCAGCGTCGATGAATACCCTCCTAAAGAAAGGCGCATGGTAGAAACCAGGTCATGATATCACCATGTTTTCACATATGGATCAACAATGGAAGCTGTAAGTTTATTTTAAATAAACCTTCTCTCTCTCAATATTTTACAAAACAAAGATTTTTATAAACATGCATGAACAATTTTAATTGAAAGGCACTCATTTATTCTACATGACATATTATCAATATGACAAATCAATCATTAAAACAACTATGACACAATAACAAGCAATAATGATAATAATCAAATGATGGTCTCATCCTAGAAAAAATAAAGAAAAAGAATTATAAAAATAACCAAAATATATATTGGCCTTCATCTTGTATTCTGCTTCATATAGTTCTCAATTTTCAATAGATCTTACTCATAAAAATTATATTTTTACCAAAGATTCTTCCTATAGAAAATAATTTATTTCTTTAAAATTAGATTCCTTTTTTAATTTGCCAACTTCTGGGAGCCCGAAACTATACATCTAGGCGATTGAAAGTCACGGGGAACAAATCTCCAGATTCTGATTATGATGTTTCAAACTCAATTTTTTACACCCATAAATCTCCAAAAAATCCAGAAACTCAAAATCACGAATATTATGGAAACTCATAATCATTAAAATCAAAACTTCATAATTATTCCCAAAAAGAAAAAAATAAAAACTCAATTCAAAATCATTAAAGAAAATCAAAAAAAAAATTACCAATTAAAAATAATAGAACTATTCATAGTCACATTTCTGCATTTTCGTATCCATAGAAAATTACAAAAAACTCTTATAGCGTTTCCAATTTACAAAACTTCTATTTAAAACAATTAAATCAATGTGATGATGAGAGACATGTCCTATTACATAAAAAACTTAAATACATCCATCTAAACTCTACGAAACCATGACCGGCAAAATTAAAAATTAGAATGAACAATTATAAATTATTCCAATAATTTTAAATAAAAAAAAAACATTCACCATAAAATCATGATAATAACATAATAGAAACCTAGAGTGTCAAATTCCCTAAAACATTAAATTTAATGCAAATAGAGTGAAAAATAGATCAATTAATTTATGTGCCTAACATAATCATGAATTGGCTTTAATACTAATTATTAGAAAAATTGAATTAAAACTCGCAGTAGAAGGGGAAATTTTAAAAATTATTTTAAAACCAAAAAACAAGAATACAATCTCATAATACTAAATACAATAAATTAACTCATAATCAATTACTTCTTATAGTCCGAATTGCATTCTAGAAAAACCTCAACCAACTGGTCTTTTTTACTATTCTCAAGCCACCAAACCGATGTGTATGTGGGCACACCTTTGATGAAATCTACAAGACTCTCCACAAATAATTCTCATATCAAAAACTCTCTAGATCTAGTAGTTTAATGCAAACTACATGATCTCTATTTTTTCTCAGCCATACTTGTTTCTCTATAGAGTATTTTTTTTCTTTTTTAAAAAATTAATTCAATATATCTCAAATAAATATATTATATAGGAATCCTAGTACTCTTAGATCATACGTAATAAGTTTTTCCTATTTAATTGAATATATTCATAAAAGAAAATATCTAATCAAATAAACTTTTTTAAATCTAAGATAATATTTTATCAATATCTCATAATAAGATCTATTATTCAAATATAAATCAAATTTAAATAAATATCTAAGATATTATATTTGAATAAAATATCCCTCAAGAATATCCATAATTCAAATACAATTTGTTTGGGCAAAAATTCGTATTGATTATTTTACCCCTCTAACGGGCCAGCTGGCATTGTGTCACGTCATTTCATGGTAGGGTTCAATATCACGGTCCATCACGTGGGTTCCACATGACAGCCCGTTCCTAGGTTCTACGTCATGGCTTACCTTGGCTCCAACGCCAAAGCCCATAGGCACCCTTACATGGCTCAGCTATAGTTGGTTCTATAGTTTCCATGGCCCATCCAAGTTATCCCCTCTACGGGCCAGCCCAGTCCACGAGTCATCTCACTCTACAGTACACCCCGCCCCACGGGCCGGGACATCCTACAAGTCGAGTCACACTCTACGCCTTGGGTCACGTCCTACGGGTTAGGTTAGCTTATGAATCGGGTCATCCTAATAAATGGGTTGCTCCATAGGTACGGTCATCTTCCATTTGCCTCTTGACCTTCTAGGTCACACTACGTAACTCCCCTTAGGGGTTACATTGAATTGAGTGCACATTTGATGGCCATCAATGCTCCATTATGGCCATCAAGTTGCAACTCCTGACATGCTACCTGATATATAGTCCAACAGCTAGACCCTCATAATGGGTGTAATGGTAGATTGCCTTCATCCTCCCATTATGAGTCTCTTAACACTCTATTTCTTATAAATACCCAAAGACACACCATCTTTGGGCTCTCTTGCTCTTCCAAACTTTTGGCATCTTGAGACTCTTGTTTTCCTTCTCTCCAATCAAGAACTCTCTCATCTGAGACTTTTGGGTTCCTCTCCACGGTAGAGCCTGCTCCAACTACTCTACTACACTGCCGTAGTACCAAGCCCGCCTTGCCTACTGCCTTCCGTCGCGTCCAATCCTCCCGATCACGATAACGTTTGCATGTTTTTACACATTTTCTTGGATCTCATCCTATTCCGTTTACTGACTTGACCATCAAAGTTCCTTTGGCCAGCTCCCCTAAGAACTTCACGATCACCACCTGCTTTCTCTGTCTCATAGGTCAAACAAGTTGCATGTGGCTCCATCAACACAAGAAATTCAATTGTAGTATCCGACCCTCTACAATTTGGTGCCCACCGTGGGGGGCTTGGCAATTCATCTTCTACATCTAATCTTTCACCGTGGCAGAGAGCTCAGATGCTCTACCCTCAATTAATCTCACAGCTCAGATCACCGCACTCACCGCTCAGGTTCAAGAGAATAATAACAAGTTTATGGCTTTAGAGGAAAAGAACCACACTCTACGCGTTGAGGTTTGCACTCTGCAAGAGCAGAACTAGTGGCTCATAGCCATGGAACCTGCACCTCAATAGCCCCATGATTCAAGGTTTTGTGTCTCGGTTTCTCCCATGCAACCACTTGTAACCCCAGAACCAGGGAACACATCGTCCTAGCCTCTGGGCCGACAGTCTACCATTGTCAACGGCTCTACGCCCGCTCCACCTACCAGTTTACTGGTTAGAGACGGCTCTATGCCAGCTCATACCAATTCCGCGGTCAACTTAGCCTTGCCCCATGTCGTGTCTGCTGGGCTCCAAGGGTTACATGCAATGTCGAATCCTCTCATCCATTTGACCATGTTACGAACTTATCATATGATGTCTGCACACGACATTTAGGCTCCTTACTACACCCCACTTCCATCAATGGCTGGTCTAGCCTACCAGCCCCTACTGCCCATCACTAGCGTCATTGACCCGGTTCTGCACACTATGTCAGGTGCACCCTTGCTTCCAGTCACCCACAGTGTAGGCCTCTTCTCTTCAGCCACCACTCCCATGGAGCAAGCAATGGCAAAGAAGCTTGCTGAGATGGAAGCCATGATCCAACGGATTCCAGGAGTCCCCACTCCATTCAAGAAGAGTCTACCATACAGCTATGCAGATTCTCTGTTCGTAGACTCCATTGCTTTAGTTGAAATCCCCAGGAAGTTCTCCTTTCCCAACATGAAGCTATATGATGGCACTATTGATCCCACAGATCACATTGCATCCTACAAGCAACACATGTTCATAGCCGCTATACCACGAGAGTTTCATGAGGCATGCATGTGTAAGAGTTTTGGCTCTAGTCTACAGGGTCCAGCCCTCCAATGGTACACAAACTTGCCAAATAACTCAATCTCCTCCTTTGCTCAGCTCACGGATACCTTCGTCGACTAGTTTGCAAGCAGCAAGAAACTAGAGAAACTCTCCAG
>WUAT03346039.1:0-10533 GCA_010015005.3 Ulmus americana | reverse complement strand
TTTTCTTTTCTTTATCTTTTACTTCACTTTTCTTCTTTCTCATATTGCCAAAAACAACTAGCTACTCTTGCTGTTAGTCAAATTCTTACAATTAGAGGTCAAATCACAGATGAAATTTATTATGATTCCAATCCAGTGCAAACTAAAAAAGAAATTCAAATTATACACAACAAGAGTGTTATACCCAAATTCACCCATGCTCTAAATAGATACCAAGAGGGTTAGTAAGACTATTCAAGGTAAGATAATGAAAGAGCTGTTCGGCAAAGACCAAGACCCAATTCGGGAGGAAAGCAAGCAATTGGATAGATTTATCCGGGAAAACGTTATGAAACTCTCCGGAAGATCCCTCAGACATATATGGATAACTTGTGTAATTAGTGGCTATTCGGGATTCATATCCAGATATGCTCATTCGGAAGTTGTTACTCCAGACAGGATAAGATGCCAAGTCTCTTTGGATACCATTTGGTCCCTTTTTCCATGGATACTCGACGAGCTGCCTTGAATCACGAAGACCCATCACAATCCTTCTTGAAATAAGTGCTTAGTGGCATAATTAATGACATATTAGATCCCATGTAATTAGTAGAGCATATTGGATCCCATGTGGTTTATTATACAATAATATCCTTTGGTTTGCTTATAAATAGGCAAGAATATGTAATAAGGAACATGATGATCATCTCTCACAAGATATAGAGTTCTTATTCTATAAAGGATAAAGAACAACTCAA
Source organism: Ulmus americana (assembly GCA_010015005.3). NCBI lineage: Eukaryota > Viridiplantae > Streptophyta > Magnoliopsida > Rosales > Ulmaceae > Ulmus > Ulmus americana. The sequence goes on along the minus strand of WUAT03346039.1, from coordinate 9,796 downwards.
ATTGTATTTTCTCTTGAATCAATTAAAATGACTAAGTAGATGTAGGCAAGTTGCTGAACCATTATAACTCTTGTGTTCTTCCATATTTTATCTCATATTGTGGGTTTTGATCCAAAAACTCTCAATTAGTTGACTGCATATTGTTAAGGCCAAAATCGGCTCTAACACATTAGTAGTTGTATTTTACAGTCTAGTATGAGAAAAATCTGCCATGCTACCTATTACAAACTATTAGAACCGATTTTGGCTAACAATACAGAATCTCATAAACAAAGGATTTTTGGATCTAAAAGTGTGGATTGCTAGAAATAAAGATAGAAACACAAGATTTATAGTGGTTCAGCAAATAGCCTACATCCACTTAGATTATTTCATTGATTCAGTAAAGAACTCCAAAGGGGAGTTTAGAGAGATGGTAGAGCTCTTTTCTAGAAAGATTATGCCTTTCTTAGTTATCTGGGAGAAGAAGAGAGATTCCTTTTTACATTGTATGGTTCCCCTGTTTATAGACAAATTGAGTAAGGATTTAATAGTAATTAGGTGTTCTAAATATCTTTCTATATCTTCACGAGGCCCAAGAAAGATCTTGTCAGATGCCTGATCTTATCTATTCCAGCTCGTCCGAATAGACACCTCTTATTCGGGAGCCTTGGTTCAGATACCTTCTGTTTGGAACCTCCGAGAGGCAATTTGTGGTCTTAATAGTTGGGTTGGACCTTTCTCCTTTACTCTTATCTTATGGGTGATCCGTTTGGGACTTTGTATGAAAGGTTCTATTCAGAAACCCTTAATCCATATGCCTTCTTGGAGCTGATCATGTTCGTCTCACTCTTCTCAAGGTTTTGGTTTCCCTTATTCAGGATCATTCTCAGACAGGACCTATTTGGTCCAGTTGGAAGCGATATATTGGACTGCCTCTTACGACTTTGGTTCCCTTTATTCGAGATTGCTCCTGGATTAGACTTATTCGGATGGAGTTAGGATCCAGCGACGAGGATGGCGGACAGGTCGAAACGGAGTCACGCTTGACGCCCGTTGCCTTCTGGTTCAGCCCACGGCAAGAGTCGACAGTGTTTGCGCTAGGCACCTAGCCCTACCGAGTTGGCTCGAGGCCAGGGCTTGCGGCGCCCCATGCGGGGCACTCAGCCCGACAGAGCTGGCTCGAGGCTAGGGCTTGTAACGCCCCACACAGGGCACTCAGCCCGACAGAGCTGGCTCGAGGCCAGGGCTTGCAGCGCCCCACGCGGGGCACTCAGCTTGGTCGAGCTAGCTCGAGACCAGGGCTTGTGGTGCCCCCCATTGCCTTCTGGTCCAGCCCACGACAAGAGTCGACGGTGTCTGCGCTGGGTACCCAGCCTTGCCAAGCTGGCTCGAGGCCAGGCTTGCGGTGCCCCACGCGGGCACTCAGCCCGACCAAGCTAGCTCGAGGCCAGGGCTTGTGGCACCCCACGTGGGGTACTCAACACGACCGAGCTGGCTCAAGGCCAGCGTTTGCGGTGCCCCACGTGAGGAACTCAGCCCGGTCGAGCTGGCTTGAAGCCAATGCATGCAGCACCCTACGCAGGGCACCCAACCTTGCCGAGCTGGCTTGAGGCCAGGGCCTATGGCACTTCACGCGGGGCACCCTGCCCTGCCGAGCTAGCTTAAAGCCAGGGCTTGCGGCACACGCCCTTCGCCCCATTTGCATGCCTCACCAGTAAGACTTGCTCGAGCCCCTACTGTACGAGGCCAATTGAGCGAGCCTGCCAAGCTGGCTCGTGTACTAGGCAGGCTAGCCGCGACTATCTGCTTAGGGGGCTGCTAAGCTAGCCCATGCACTTGGTGCCGGGCTGGCCAAGCTGGTCCCCTAGCCTCACACGCCTACCCACCTACGTGTTTGGGTGATGGTGACAGTGCCTTAACTTGGCTCGAACCTAGCTGCCTGCAAGTGCCACCTAGTTGGCCGCGTTGGTTCAGGCACGACCTACATCATTCTCTTGTGTTATATCCCGAGGCTTGATAATTGGACTCAACTGAGCGCCACGCTTGGCGCTCATGTTTCTTCCATCTCGATAAAAAAGGCCACGCTTGGCCTATGGCATGCTTAGCCTCGGGCTTAACCTCTTGAGAGGAAATTCGGACCTCGAAGGTTTACTATGAACTTAGTCACTACTGAGTTGAATTGAATCATAAAAGTGCTGATATTCTTCACAACATTTAGTCAATTTGAGATACAATATCTCTTGACTAAGTTCTTAGGGAAGTTAGTCTTGGCTTATCGATTGAGGCAAGACTTGACTCTTCCAATTATTACAAGAACCCAAGTAATAAGTTATTACAAGGCTCCTTGTCTTGAGGCATTAATCATCTGAATTGGGACAAAGCTTGTCATGTCAAGACAAATTCGAATTTGTTATGACAAGTGTATCCTTTGAAGGTTGATTCACCTTCCCGTGAAAATAGGATGGGCTAGCTTGATCCTCAGACTCAAGACACCCCTATAAATACCCTCATTATTCATTTCACAAGGTATGCACTCTTAAACCTAAGTTGTTCTCTCTACTGGATTACCCGCTTCTCAATCTGACTTAAGCATCGAAGGGCATTAGGGGGAATAGTTCCCCCATCCTCTAACTATCTTTTAGTTTTGCATATTAGGCTCTCTCTTCCAGACTAGCACAAATATCATCTCAGTCTAGCCTTCCTAGAATGCACTCACTCTCTCATTGATATTAGCCTAGTCTTGCCTTCTTAGACTGCACTCACTCTAGGTCATCCATCCTGACTTGGACTTCTGCTGACACATTCTACTATCAGTTTAGCATCAACATCGGTTTAGTCTCGCCTAGTTGGACAACCTTCATTACATATCATCCTTCCTGGCTGGACATTTGCTGATGTAATCTGGTATTGACTGTTGACCCATTTTTTGGCGTTAACATTACTCATACTAGAAAATTAAAAATAAAATTAGAAGATAAAATTGGTATTTTTCAATATTTATATATGTATTTTAATTTTTTTTTCCTCCACATTCATCCTATTATTGAATTGATTACATTTTGTGGGCTTAAAAAAATTCATAATCCTTATTTTTCTAATTTCCCCTCTCCTCTGCACTACCAAACAAGAATGAACTAAGAATGACAACTGAATTCATCATTCACTCAATCTCTCCTACCAAACATAGCCTAAGAATTTGATCCAGATAACAATGATATTACGATTGATACAATGATATATACATAAATTCTTGTTGTACAATCAACATCACATTTGATTCAAAGAAAGATCTAGCACAACAAAAATAGAAATATTTATATGTTGTAATAACTGTAGATGAACCCACCAATAAACAAAAGTTTGATAATCCCATCATCACATTTGAGTCAATGGGAGCAAAAAGATTAGGTAATTGTTTGGGTTAATTCCTTAGTATTCAAATGCCCACATGTATATCTTAGGTCAACTTAAGTATATACATTCATGCTATTAATAGTTTTGGGTATTATCTTCTTGTAGTTTACATATGAATTCAAGGCACTTGCCCACATGCTGATCAGTAAGAGAGAAGAAAAAAATTAATTGAAAATTGAAAAGATGATCTAGCTCAGTTGGTGAGTGAGAAACGAGAAAATAAAAATAAAATCTCAGAATGTTCAAAATAATTAGCATATAAAAAATAAAAGATGATCACTTCTTGTATTTATGATACACAATTATGTTATTAATTTAGGAAAATGCACCAATTAAGTTATTGTTTAAATGTTGTCTCAAATGTGTCATTTTGTTAGGAAAAAAACATTAAATTTGACGGTATTTGATGAAATGACATGTATAAAAATATTACCAAATTGTCACTAAATCTAACAATTTACACTTTTGTTTATAGCATTACATAATTTAATGACACTTGTGGTTCACGCTGAATCCGTAATTGCATATGATGGCCCAGATAGTGCACTTCTGAGAATTAAGATTACACTTTTATAATCAAACACTTTGATTAAAGACATTCACCGAGTGAATTCTAGGTTATGATGAGGTTATAATGAGGAGAAAAGGCGAATTAATTGGGGGAAATGGATTGAGTATTGTCAAACCCAAATAAGATGGGGGACTAGGCTTTAGAGATATTGAGTGCTTTAATCGTACTTTATTGGCTAAGCAAGGATAGGGGATAATTCGCAAACCTAACTCTTTAGTTGGCAAGGTGCTTAAGGTGAGTTATTTCAAAAAATACTAGCTTTTGGGATGCCAAAGTTGGGTCGAAACCCTCTTATGTGTGGAAAAGTCTGATACGGGACATGGGATTATTGAAATTGGTTCTAGGTGGCGTGTTGGATCCAGTGAGTCAATCTAGATGGTGGAGGATAGATGGGTCCCTACCCCACATACTTATAGAGTTGTTGCACCCTCATCTGCTTCCGATTGATTACAGAGTTATTGAGTTGCATCTGCCTTGTGGAAAGTGGAATGATGAATTTATTAGGCAGCTGCTTGGGGTTGAAATGACAAGGGAAACTTTAAAAATTCCGATGAGCTCTATAGACAGAAATGATATTCTTATTTGGCACCATATGAAGGATGAGAATTACTCGATGAAGAATGGCTATAAGATGCCTTTTTTGCTTAAAGATGTGGATGGCCCTTTTAATCCTACTTGTATCCGTAGATGGTGGAATACCATGTGAAAATTGAAGCACCGCCCAAAGTCAAGAATTTTGTTTGGAGACTCTGCTAGGGTTGACTTCCTTTGGCTTTGGCTTTGGCTTTGGCTTTGAGGAATAACGATATATGAATTGATACTTGTTGTTTCTGATGTAGTTTTTTTAGTTTACGTTTCATGCTATTTGGAATTGTCCTAGTGTGAATTCTATTTGGAAGAATAATGGTTTTAGTAGTGTCTTCTTCTTCTTCTTCTTTTTTCCTAGGAGTGAAGGTGACATAATAGGCATGCTTGTTAGGTTGAAGGAGGTATTTAGTATTTATGATTTTGAATTTTTTGTGACCCTTGGCAATCTGGAATCCGAACAGATTTATTGATTGGACTGGTATCTTTTTGGCTAAATATAGAATGATAAACATTGTTTCTTCCACTAGGGTTGACTCTGGGTTGGCAGCAGGTCTTCCTCCAACTTGGGTTCCTTCGAAACCTAGTTAGGTTATGGTTATAATTGATGTGTCGGTTAATGTGGGAAAGGGTATGTGTGGTTGGGGTGTTGTGGTTAGAGACCAATGCAGGGGACATTGGGTCTTTAGGCCCTTCCCTTTGGAGGTGAAAGCTACTAAAGCGATGTCAATTTTAGAAGGGGTATGGTTGAACCATGAGGATGGTTGGCCTAATGTAGTGGTTGCTAGTGATAGGTCAATTGTGGTTGCTGCGATTCATTCATAGGAAACATCTTTTTGCAGTTTGGTGCTCTTTGTGGATGAGATTAAGTCCTTTACTTGTGGTGTTGATTTGAATTATATTTTTACTTTTATTTTCAGAAACATCAATGTTCATGCATGTAGCATTGCTAAATAGGTTATGAGGAATTCTACTAATTGTAGTTGGAGGGAAGGGCTGCGCTCTAGTGCTTCATTAGCTATTGCAGCTGAAAAGTCTTCTCTTGAGGAGTTGTAAGTTTTTGCTTCTGTTTGTTGAATAGAGAAGTTTCATTTTTAATAAAATAAAAAATAAAAATCAAACACACACTACTACAAAAGTATAGTTAGACGGTTGTACATAGGTAGCAATTCTCAAATCATCGCTGCCTAATTATGGGCAAAGTAATATAATTGTCGTTTGTAATAAAAAAAAACCGTAGTAATATATGTTAAATACATTAGGCAACAGTTCATAAAAGAAACTATCGCTTAAAGTTTCATATTAGACAGCGGTTTTATGTAAAAACTGCTGCCTAATCTCAAACGCGCATCACATGCTTTGCGCATGAATTTTTAATGCTTTAGGTGGCGGTTTTTAATTAAAACCGCCACCTAAAGTCTAATCACCATCCTTTCCTGAGCCTGATTCAGCCATTTTCAAAACCCTATACTCGCGATTTTGCAGAGCTCCAGCTGTCGCCCCCTTATACCACAAATCTTTGAATTTCTTCACCATTTTGAGGGGAAATTTTTGGGTTTTGCATTTTTGGTTGTATAGATCAAGACTTTCAGAGTAATCTGTAAGTTTTCTTAGCTTTTGTTCAATTTTGGGATTTTTTTTAGGGTTTTCATATTTCTCTAATTTTTGCATGTTATGTTGCTTGGTTTGTTGATTTTTTTTTTTTGTTATTTCGTTCTTTGTTTTGCTTCCTTAGTTATTTCTAAGTATTATTTAGCTTTATTTAGTTAAATTTTATGAAATTGTGTTTATAGACATTTTGTGTTTAATTTCTATTGAGTTTTATTTTATGGACATTTTATGAAATTGTTTTTATTTTTATTTAGTTAGATTTTATGTGGTTGTGTTTATATATGTGAACATTTTTATGGACATTTTATAACATAGTGTACTAATTTTATGGACATTTTTGTGTTTGCATCAATACATTTTAGTTATTTCTATTTACTATTTTGCCGATAAAAATGGAACCATGCCAAGACAATACATTCACCCAAGTGGCAATGAAGGGAAAATCACCACCTCTTCTCAAAAGAAAAAAGAGCTGAGGGCCAATGTTGATGAAGAATCTATCTTGGTTGAGAGCCCGCGGTAAGAGGATCGAAGTCTAGTTTGATAATTTTTTTCGATGTGCAATTGGGCCAAATGTATCCACCTTAACGAACTACTTGGGCATGTTGGCTAGGACACGCGTCCCAATCGATTGCTGTAAGTGGCATGATGTGCTTGACGTGATAAAGGATCATATTTGTACAGATGCTCAAGTAAGAGAAATAACTTTAATTATTGCAAAATAATTATTATTTCAATAATTTCTAACTTTGTCATTTATTATATATTGGATGGATTATTTACCTCAGAGCCATTTCGAAAGAAAAAATTAATAAGTCATAGTTTGAAGTTAGGGAGAGACATGAATATCAACTTGACTAGATACTACATTGATAAATGACTCATTCATCATCCTCTAGAAGGGTACACATTCATCACTTGGGATGTTTGGGATTAGTTTGTCACTTATAGGACCAGTGCGGAATTTAAAAAGGAAAGTGCAACGGGCAAGGAGAAAACTACGTCAAATAAACTTCATTGTCGATTGGGCCGTAAAGGATACAAAGGGAAAGAAATTCAGCTCATAAGTATATGCGTATGTTTATGTGATCTTATTTCAAATTTTGCATACAAAAATTAACTGACATCTTTATGTCTTGTTGTAGAAACAAGACAAACACTTGATCCCATACCGAGACATGAGTTGTGGATCAAGGCTCAGATGGATGAAAAAGGGAACTTCCTAAATGACACTTGTCGGGAAGTGAGCGAATGAATAGTAAGAGTTTAATTCCTTCTATTTTCGTTTATTAAATACATTTAGTTTTAAATATCACTACTTATTGATTTATTTTACGTAGAGGGAGTTTACTGAGAAAGCCACACAAGGTGAAATTCATCATAGTGGGAAGAATGACATCTTGACAATGGCTATTGGCACGGAGGAACATCAGGGTTGTGTTAGGGGATATTTATGGGCGAGTGATTTCACAAACGTTTGACATGAGCCTCGAACCCGAAACACAATATCAAAGTCAAAGTTCGAGCAGTACAAAGCAAATACCTAGTGGAAATTCAAAAATTGTACGAGATGGTTTCCACTCTACAATCCCAAATGCATAGTGCCAACCGTTTGACGCCACGAGCCCCGGTGGCATGCCTTGGAGTGGGAATACGAGTTGCACCCCTGCAGTGGCTCCAAATAATTTCCAGTTATATTCCCAACAAGTAGTACAACTCACTGCTATGGTAAGTTACAATTCAGAGTTGTTTTTTTAATCTACTAATAACTGATATATATAATACTAACAAAAGTTACGTTGTGTCCAATGAGGGAAGTATAATTTGGCGTCATGAACAATCGACAACCTTGTCACAGTAGGAAGAGTGTTCAATTCAATTCCATATGATATGCCCATAAACTTCACTATATGTGGGCCCAGTCATCAACGTGTATTGATCGATACAATCCTTAATGCGAGTGCTCCATTGCCTTGTCCTACCGGGAAGTACCAATTTGTTGGACAATCGGTTAGTGATCTATTACCTTGGCCAATTGACTTTATCCTCCCATACACACAGGTATATATAAATTGTAAATTATTTTGTACTAAGTATGAATTGTTAACCATCTAATTATATTATAATTTGCAGGTAACAATCTCATTCCCCAAAACGTCCAACTAAGCAAAGGAAGTCTACTAGGTCTCTACTAGCTCCCACATGATGCTAGATGTACCGAAAGATACATCTTTCGACCCAAGAACTCTACCAAGTATAATGCTGAGGAAGATTGGTATGAGGGCACTAAAGATGGGTACCAGTTCATCTATTCCATGGATAGTCAAATTGTATGCTATCAACATGACCTATATATTGATAGTGATGACATCAACTAGTTTGTGGGATGAAGGAGATATCAGCCACTGATATATCCGCGTACATAAGATAAAATATTTATTATTATTACTTCTAGTATGTAATATGTTGATTATTACATTATATCTTAGGTGTTTCTCATCAACTATATGTAGGTATTTACATGAAAAACTAAAATTCGAAATAGGTTACGTCATGATCAATTTTGTTTGCCTTCATCGAATTAAGGCCGACGCGTGGATAATCAAGAAACGAGGGCAAGATAGATCTTTGAATGAATAAAAGGTAGTCATGCCAATAATCAATGGTAGCTCCCTACAATAATGGGTACATTTATCTCCCGTAACTTTACATTTTAAATAACATATACAATATTGTGCAATTTGACAATAAACCTTTTTTTGTTGTAGTGGACATTAATTGAACTTTATTTAGCATTGAACTGATAAATTATTCGTGTTGGTGGATGATTCCAAATAGAGAGAAAACATTCCCTGACATAGTCCAAATATTAACTACTTAAGAACATATTGGTTCATAAAGACCATAATTTATTTGTGATTATTTCATTTTTAGTGTCCAATTTAATTGTTTTTGTTTTATAAATAGATGCAAATGTGATTAAAGTTAGTATCATTAATGTTTAAGTTTAAGTCAGTAAATCAAATCGTATAAAGTCGGCAGCCATCATGGGTTAAATATACCAAGGAAGTTAGTTAGTTGGAGGCATGTTATGGTTAATATCATTAATGTTTACACGTTTAAGTCAATATACCTTAGAAACTAATTAATTAAGATTTATTTATATACGTGTAGTGTGCGTGACAACCCAACAACATCGAGAGTAGATTTTTTGTCCTTCGTTTTATGGAAGTGATAGTCCAAAACCAATGGAACATCATTCTGATTGCGGTATGGATATAACTTTCGACCATTTTAAATATTTAATTTCAAAATTTATAATTACATTTGAATTGTTTAAAGTTACTAATACACTTTATTTTATATATAGCTTGATAACCGTCCAACGTACACACAAGGAGAAGTGGATGAAACAAAAGAGCAATGAGCTGACTTTTGATACGATTTGATTTAGTGTAAGTAATTTTTAGTGTACAAAGTATAATTAAATTTGTTTATAGCTTGAAGTTACATATTTGTTTATATATATTGTTAACGCCAAAAAATGGGTCAACGATCAAAGTGTTCCACGTATGCAGTTACCTGAGTAAGCAAGCTGTGTTCTCCAAGTCAGCAAGGTGATTTGGAGCTAGA
>WUAT03345928.1:0-10534 GCA_010015005.3 Ulmus americana | reverse complement strand
TATTTTTACAAAGGATTTTATCATTTGGAAAAATTATTTTAAAATGTTTTTAAAGTTTGAAAAACCGATTCACCCTCACCCCCTCTCGGTTAGCCTTACGGACCAACAAACCTTTAAAGATAGACTTGTCCTAACAATTTTGAATCAGTCTAAACAAGACAAGCTTATCCAAGTATGACTTGTTAAGTTTACAAGACAAGGCGGCTTGTAATAGCTCATTACTTCGGTTCTTGTAATAACTAAAAATGTCAAGTTTTACCTTGATCAATAATTTTCAAGACTGAATTCATCATAGCATAGTCAAGAGACATCACGTCTCAAATTAACTAAGTGTTAAGAGGTGTCTTAAGAATAAAGAGTGTTGACTCTCACGTTGACACTTTGCGGTTTAGTCTAGCTTAATAGCGACAACTTAATTTCTAAGTCTGAGTACAATGAAGGTTGGGCAAGGTTTCTGCGACTGACCTAGAGACGATGCGAGCACTAAGCGTTGCAGTAACATGGACCAGACTGGCAGGCCAAATGATACAATTTGATCACCCACAGAAGTCAGACTATCAAACAACAAGGTGCAGTATGGATACCTGTGTGAACCAGCTTAACGAGCCAGTAAGCCCACAACATGTGCCCATTCAAGCCAAATTGGCAGGCTATGCGTGATCGCAACAAGCAAGAGCATGAGCCAGCTCTAGAGGATCATAAGGCAAAAAGTATGGCAAGTCGTGATCTTAGGTGAGCATGCAAAGCTCTAGCCTCAGCACCTGTGAGCTAGCTCGGTAGGCACGCAGGGTGCTAGGCATGGTACCCTACACTCTAGCTTAGCTAGCATGCAAAGCACTAGGTGCGGTACCCTACATGCTAAGTTGGCAGGCACACGGGTGTTGGCCTCGATATCAAAGGCATCAGCTCAGTAAGCAAGCAGGTGTGGGGCACTAGCCTTGGCCTCAGACGCATCAACTTGTTTGGAAATTTACTTGGGGCAGTGCCTGTATTGCTTAAGGCTAGTTCGGAAGGGTGTCTAGCACCTGCCTAGAGCCAACTCAGCAAGGTGCCTAGCACCCGTGTAGAGCCAGCTTGATAAGGTGCTTAGCATATGCCTTGAGCCAACTTGGTAGGATGCCCAACACTCGCCTAGAGCTAGCTCAGCAAGGGTATGGACACTTATAGCCCAGCTAGGTTAGGAGGCAACGGATGCCAAGTGTGCTCCTGTGCCATTTAACTAAATGTTTAGAGACAACTTTGCAAGGTTCTAGCACCTGCCTGGAGCTAGCTTGGCAAGATGCCCATCACCTACTTAGAGCTAACTCAGCAAGATGCGCAACATCCGCCTGGAACCAGTTCGGCAAGGAACCTTGGATCTGCCTAGAGCCAGCTTAGCAAGGGTATGGATGCTTGTAGCTGAGCTAGGTCGGGAGGTAACAAATGCCAAGTGTTCCCCTGTGCCATTCAATTTGACATTTTGAGCCAAATTGGCAAGGTTCTTAGCACATGCCTGGAGCCAGCTTGGCAGGGTGCCTAGCACTCATGTAAAGCTAACTCGGCAGGATGCCCAACACCTGCCTGGAGCCAGCTCGACTGGGGGCCTTGCATCTGCCTTGAGCCAACTCAGCAAGGGTACGGGCACTTGTACCTGTGCCAGGCTGGGAGGTAAAAGACGCTAAGTGTGACCCTGTGCCATTCAACATGATGTTCCCCTCGCAAGATTTTGAATCCAGCTAACTTAACTCTTTATCCTGTCGTGGGATGTCTAACATGGACACCACTGTCCTTACTCAACAATGATGTGGAAAGGAAAGTTTTGCGTAGACGATGACATTGATACTAAATCAGTAGCAATAAAAATTCCCATAACATTAATTATTAACTTTGATTGAAGAAATGACCAGAAGAAAAAGATTTACACTTTTCTTCTTAAATATATATATATATTTTATATGTATTTCAATATAGTGTTTCATAAAAACAAAAATGAAACTATAAAGATATTTTTATTGTTCTTCTTCCATTACGTAGGGCACCAGGGTTTCAGCTTTTTGTTTGCACGTGTACATAACGGGGGTTAATGTAGCAACCAAAATTATCACTCGTAAAAGTCCATAAGGCATTTTTATTGGGTCCCAAGAATCAATATTAGCACAAGTAGCCCAACATCACAAGTCTTCCCTCCAATCCTTGCAAAACAAGCATTTCAAGCCCATTTGTTTAGGCCCAACACCATTTCTCAACATCAAAACTCTCTTTAGCTTCTTCCCTAAGTTATTAACGGATAGACAAGAGGAGGCCACATCACCTTCTTTGTCTTTGATGAATGTTAACCCAATCTTCCAAGAGAAAGTATTGATTAAAAGGTAATAAAATATAGGAAATATCTAGAGGAGCGATGGGGTAAAAAGAAAGAAATAAGAGAAAAAAGATGAGATTCATTGGAGGCTTCTTTTGCTAGACTTAGAGAGAAAAGCTAGAAAGAGAAAGAGAGTTTCTATTGAAAATTGTAAGAAGAAGAAATAAAATAATAGCAAAGAACTTTGCAAAAGTAAACATTTTTCATATAGTGGAAGAAAACCACCAGTGCTAGATGTAGGATTACACATTGTAATCCAAACCAAGATAAATATTTTTGTCTTCTTCTTTGCAGTTTCCATTTACTTTCTTGATAATGATTTTGATTTCATGTAGTAAAATCTTACCACTACCACAACGTAATTTTGGGTTCAAATGGATATATAGTACGAGGTGGAACATGTTTTGTAATGGGAAAATGTGCCTTTTAAATTGGATGTATGTCTAAATCCTACGATAGGGTTGAGTAGGTTCTTTGGAGCAAATTATGTTGAAGATTATTTTTTGATACGAGGTGGGTTAACAAGATAATGGCTCATATTTCTTCAGTTTCTTTCTCTTTCTTAATAAACAGAGAGGTACGAGGTAAGATTATGCTTATAAGAGGATTAAGTCAAGGGGATCCACTTTTCATTTTCCTTTTATATTTTTCATGAAGGGACTATCGTGTCTAATCTCTAACGTAGAGAGGGAGGGGTGAATTCATGGTCTTAAGTTTGGTATTAGTGGGTTGTTCATTTTGTATTTACTATTCACCGACGATAGCTTTATATTCCTTGATCTAAACTTGTAAGAAGAGGCTGAAGAGGCTCTTCTAAAGGGGATTTTGATGGATTATTTGAGTGCCTTTGGTCAAATTGTTAACTTTGACAAATCTAAAATGTGCTTTGGGTCTAAAGTGGACCTTGATATTCAAGAAGATGTGGCTATGTTTTTTGGGGTGAAGGTGGTAGAGTGTCATGAGAAGTAATTGAGGCTCCCGACTTTTATGAATAGAAGTAAAAAAAAAGAAAAAAAGATCTCTTTAGATTTATTAAGAACAAAATATGGAATAAAGTGTGTGGTTGGTATGATTAAACTTTCTCTCTTACAAGTAAGGAGGTTTTCATTAAAGATTTGTTGCAAGCTATATTTTATTTTGCTATGTCGTGTTTCAAATTGCATAAGACATTGATTAAAGACCTTTAATGGTTTGATTTCTTGCTTTGGGTGGGGTTCCAATGGTAGAAATAAGAAGAATCACTGGGGAAGTGGGAAAATTTTTGTAAATTGAAAAAAGATGGTGGGCTGAACTTCAAATATTTTGAGAGCTTTAATAGATCTTTTTTTTGGCTAAGCAATGCTGGAGGTTGATTAGAGATCTGAGCTCTTTGGTAGGTAGAGTGCTCAAATATAGTTACTTCAAAAAATCCTGTTTATTGGAGACAAGGGAATAGTCAAAGCCTTCTTGTTTGTGGAGAAGAATCCTTTGAGGGAGAGGAGTTTATGAAACCGATTCAAGATGAAGAGCTGGGTCCAGTGATTCGATTAATATTGTTGAGGATTACTTGATTCCTATTTATTCATTTAAAATAGACTAATCGGCACAAATGCCCCCTTTCGTTTATTCGGAATGGCAATAGTAACATTGGGGGGGTTTGACAAAAAAATCAATGAGGGGGCAAAATACTAATCTGAGGAAATGAAAGGGGGCATTTGTGCTAATAAGTCATTAAAATATTTGATCCTCTTATTTTGGAGGAATTTAGAGTGTTGAAGTTGAGGTTACCATGTGGTAGATGGAATATAGAATTTATTACTCAACTCTTTAATGAGAAGACTAGTAAGTAAATTCTGAATTTTTCGATTGGATCGATGGAAAATGACAACATTCTTATTTGGCATCAATCAAGAGATGGAGAATGTGTGGTGAAAAGTAGATAGATGATATGCCCTTTGAATCCTCAAGTGATGCTCAAATGGGGGATAGTTTTTTGGAAGTTAAGCTACCTCTGAAAGTGAATTTTTGTTGTTGGAGGTTGTGTAAAGGTTGGCTGCATCGACACTTGCTCTCCATGGTCGAGGTATGTGCATTAATACTAAATGTTTTCAATGTAGCTTTCCTTTAGAGTCTCCTTTTCATGCTATTTGGGGCTGCTCTTTTGCTACCAAACTAGAAGTCTTATGGTTTGTGGAAACATGTGTTGAGGGAAGATGATGGTGATGTTCAAGGGATGTTGATTAGGCTTCATCAGAGTTTTTTGGCTGATTTGTATTGGTTATTTCTAAATTTAGCATGGCCAGTTTGGAATGTTTGTAATGAGGTAGGCATGGGGGAAGTATTGGGAGGTAGATAGGTTGGTTGATTGAGTTGTGACATTCATGAATGATTAGAAAAAGGCTAATGTTGTTGTGGTGTGAATGGGGGGTTGGTGTTTAGTCGGGTTCTTTTCTTTTGAGATGGACCACTCCGCAAGTTGGCTAGGTACAAGCTAACATTGATGCATATGTATTCGTTGAGTGTGAAGTGGCTGGTTGTGGAGTGATTTTTTGGTAACATGGTGGGTTGGTTCTTTTAACGCTAAGTGTTTTCTAGCCGCGTATGTTAGTGTTGCTATGGAGTTTATGGAAATTCTAGAAGGTTTTTATGTGATGCAAGAGCTAGGTTCGAAAAATGTGTTTGTTGCTCGTGATTCACCTTTAGTTATTTCAGCTATGTGTTCTAAGAAGAATATCCTAAATGACTTGGGTGTCTTCATGGATGAAGTGTGTTGTGGGGATTTTTCCCACTAGCGAGCAAAGGACCGGTGCCAAGAAAAATTCTTCCAAAAGGTATTGAGCAGGAATCAAACTAGTGTAAATGAACGAAAGGCTTATCTAATAGCCATGCTCAGCTATAACCTTCTAGGAAGACACAACTCATTCAAGATAGCCAGCTCATCCATTTATGGCAACCCCAAATCAAGGAAATAATCATTTAAGTAGAAGTTTCCTGATTTCCCCTAATAAATGATTATGATTAATATGGTCAAAACTTTCCTTAAAGGTTCCGAGCACGTTTAAGGAGGTATTAAAATGCATTTAACTTGCTAATTCCAAACCAATTAATTTCTCCAATCAATAGTCAAAAGCATCCTCTCATGCATAGACCTTCCCAATACCTTCCTCAAGGTCTTTCTAGAAAGAGGTCGGCATTAAGCACATTTAATGCCCAATTGACTACACTTATCCCTCCAACACTATATAAAACCAACCATTCTACCCAGAAAAGTATGACAATTCTACTTACTTAGATGCCCATACACTCTTATATATAATCCAAGCACTGATTTAGACATCAGAGCTTTATCAGAGGGATAGCCTCCAATTGCTCACGAGTTTTCTCTTTTGCAAGACTCCATCGCATTCGCCATCCAGGTCGGAAGATCTTTCTGGGTTGAGGAAAAAACCGTATCAACAAAGTGAATAGATTATCTGATTTGCATGGGCTTGTTTGTAAGTTTATTTTTGTCCCTAGAGTACTCAATGTTCCTTCTCATCTGTTAGCTTCTTGGGAAAATAGGTAGGCAGTCCCCTACCTCTCATTTATTGGGAATTTACCTTAGTAAATGATTGAATAAGAGCAATTAGACCTTCAGCTTGCTATGCTCAATCTCTATGTGCGACAACTCTGCTTCTTGTTGTTGGAAGGAGGGTCTCCCCTCTTGTGCTTTGCAAGTTGTTCATGGATATAAGCTATCTCATGTTTAGTTGTTTTGTTGTTTCGTATGAGTTATTTCAATTCAAAAGAAAATCATTGCAACTTGAGTTGAGTCATCCAAACAAACAAACCCTATATCTCGTAGTTAGGGCAGAAAATAAATTAGAAAATTTAAATAAATATACATAAGGCAATTGTACCCACTTTTTTAGAACTGTAAAATAAAACATTTTTTTTCCTCAAAATAACTTTTTTTTTTTAAAACCGTGTCAAAATATTATTTGTAACCACTAATATTATTAATAGTATTATAATGGGATAATTACACATCAGTACTCTTTAGTTGTCAAAAGTGTTAAAAAATACCTCAAGTTTTGGAAAATACTAAAATTGGACCTCTAGTTTATCATAATTAAGTCTATGTAACATGAACTCGTTTATTTTTTAAAAAATATATCAAAAATACCATTGATTTTTAAATTAAAAATAATTTATAAAATAAAAATTTATTAAAATATTAATAGAAAACTTAAATAAACATTATAAAAAAAAAAAACATGAACTTTATCACCATTAAAGTAACCCAAACCTTGCACCCTCCATCCAATATGATTTTTTCTATTTTTACTTGCTCCCTTACCGTGATCGAATGAGAATGGATAAGATGCTCCTGGGATTGATGTGAGAGGGTAGGTATAGCTATATTTCTAGGAGCGAACTCCAGACGAATATAAAGCGCATTGATACAAGTTATGCCTTGGAATGAAAGATAATTCCGTGTCAGCTTTATCGATGAACAATGAAGCTATACATAGTAAAATTATGAGTTTCTTGGAGGGTTCAATCATGGCTCAGGATGAATATTTGCTGGCATGCTTAACATATGCAAGTCGATCAGATGAGATATTATGTTTCCAGTGGCAGATGGTTGAGTAACGCCTAAGAACCTACCATTGGGAGGGAAAAAAATAGCTGGAAATGGATGATAATACCTCGTAGGCTGAGGAGAAAAAGGAGGGATCCACCCGAGGAAGAGCTCACATCTAATTATCTAGTTGACGAGGTAATAGCATACCAAGGTGATGATCTGTAGCTAGTCTAAGAGGATGATTAGTCACATTGGGGGTGGGATACAGCTCAGACTCCTACAAAAGGCAACAGTGGGGAATTTTTTGCAATGGATGAAAGCCTGATGGAGCAATGTTGTGTGGAGATAGAAGGCATACGGGTCGAGAACTTCATTTCCTGGAGAAGAAACAATGATGGTATTTGCTGAATAAATATCAGCTAACTATGTGCCAATAGCCGCGATAATACAGAGGATGCAAGCATTATCTGAAATCATTGGGCGTAAAGTGTCTATAGATGGCTTTTTAAGTCCCTCGTCAAATCCCAGGGCTTAATCTTGCACCACCCTTTTGTGGCTACACATCCTTTTTCCTTTTCAGGCAATACTTCTTGATGTGTTCCTCCTTGTGGCATACAAAGCACCTAAATGTCTTTTTACCACCCTGGGACTTGGACCTTGCCTTTGGCTTGCCCTTTGACTCTTTTTGCTTGGTTTACCTCTAATAATCAAGCCATCATCGATATGCTCAACCATTTCACTTCTCTATTTTTGCTCTTTCGACTTGAGGGCACCCATAACATCCTCCAAAGTGATAGTATCCCTTCCATGTTTCAAAATATCAATGAAGTGTTCATAAGACTTTGGTAAAGAGTGGATTAACACCAAAGCCTTATCCTCATCCTCATACTCGACCCCAATATTCTCCAAGTCTATTACCAACTTGTAAATCCTTGCCCTCCAACATCTTCCATGTGAAGAAATTTTCCTTGAGATAAGCATGTTTGAAAAATTCTTGGTCATGTACAAAGATTCTAGCTTCAACCAAACCTCGGCCACTGACTTCATCTTCACAATTTCCCTTAGCACATTGTCATTGAGGTTGAGAATCAAAGTGTATGGGCTCTTTTGAGAACCTCTTGCTTCTTCTCTTCCTCCATAGACTCCAATAGTTTTCTCTCTCCCCCTAGTGCCAGATCTAGGCCAAGATTGCCAAGATGTGTTAGCATCTTCATCTTCTACAACCCAAAGTCATTAGACTAGTAAAACTTCTTTATTTCCACCTTAGAACTCGAATTTTCCATTTCACGGGACTTTCTTCCAACATTTGGTGGGCACAATTACAAACTTGAACACTGGTGAATAAAATCCCTCAACAAACCACATAAATATGACCTAGCCTCAACCTAGGCTTTGATACCAATTTTTGTGAAAATAGAACACACAATTCCAAAACCTAAATGATATTGCAGAGAAATCAACCAAAAAATAGAACCCAAAAACAAAAAGATGAAAGGGAGGAAGAAAAGACACAAAATTTTACCCTAGTTCAGCCCAAAAATAGTCTACGTCCAGTATGGAGGTCCACTATAATCTTCCAAATGAAGATTACAAGTTTCATACAAGATTGCTTCTCAAGAGCATCCTAAAAACTAGACCCAAATTTTCCCTCTCAAACTCTCCCCCCTTTTTGTTTTCTTTCTTTCTAATAGAACAATTTCTTTGGTGTATGTATCTCTCTCAAAACCCCCGAATAAATAGCAAAAGGCTAAATAATGCCCAAAACAAAAAATAATAAAATATGATATAAAATGAGAACTTTGGCATTCGTTTGATGCTTGCATTGTAGTGCTCAGCTTACTGCCACTTAACCAACTGAACAAGTGCACCCATGCCGCGGTGCACAAAATTTGTGTTGTGGCACCCTCATCTTCTATACCAAGGAGATCCAAGGGGCACTTCTTGCACCGTGGTGCCCAAGTGCCAGAAACATAATGTCATGTAATATAGAATGGAAAGTACGAGTGTCGAACCCACAAGGACTACTTGTTACTAACTACTAAAATAAATTATCCCTATCACTATTTGATTAAATTGAAAATTTAAGAGTTTGAGAAAGTAAAATTGACAACTTAAAGAGAGAGTAAGAATTGAGATTCAAATGATTAACAAACCTAGGGTTAAGGATTTCACACCAATCATTTATATGCTTTTGATAAATTAAATTAATTTTGCTAAATTTTATTTGAAGATTTAATTCCCTAATTTAACTAACATTTTCTCACAAACAATATTAGATTAACTCTTAATTACTAACCCATCATATCTCTATGTGAATTTAAGTCTAAAGAGTTTTTTAGATTTAATGGAATTATTATAAATTTAACTATTAATCTCTTAGATCATGTTAATGTATCTCTACTATTCATTCAATCTAAAGTATTCTACTTTATTGATCGAATCTAGATTCTATCTCTCGATATCAGTCTAAATTATGGAATCATTCAAAACTTGAATTCTTAAGAATTGAAAGCATTAAGAGAAAAGTAGATACATAAATAAATCAATGTCTACCATAAAATTAATTTAAATAAATCAAAAGCATAATCATGATTGGGCTACACCCTAGCCCTATAAACAAATTTAGTTCACAATTGAATGTAGAATAATCATCCTAAATACAATCATAAAGTAATGATAGAAAAATTAGGAAGTTGAAGAGAATAACAATGGCTGCTACAAATCTTCTTCTCCAAAACAATCTCTTTGTTCTTCAATCTCTAGGCCTCTAAAAGTCTCCATGTTCTCTCCCTCAATAATCCTTAATTAGGTCTATTTATAGCCTTAATATGTTTATGAAAAAATAATGACTAGAACTCCTAGATCTAATCAAATTCATATTTGAATTGGATAAAATAAAATAAGTTCTCCTAATTAAACGCTAATTAGGCCTACTTATAGCCTTAGGACGTTCAGGGGTAATTTTGGAAGAAATCCCATCCAATTTGCCTCAAAATCAACTTCCAAATAAGAGATAAGATCTGAAATCACACAAAATCCATGACGGGCACCGCAACGCAAATCCTCGGGTGCTGCAGCACCTTGGTTTATGTCCGTGTACAAAGCGTCACAAGATGGGCGCCGCGACGCGGCCTTTTTGGCATTGCGAACTTTGAATTTGTTTTTGGCGTCTTCATGAAAGTTATAGCTCTATCTCTTATCTTTCTATAGCTATAAAGAATACCTTATTTGGACTTTGGATGAGAAAGTTATAGCCAAAATAGTAACAGGTGGTCAGAATCCATCTTGCGCTAATCCATTTAGCGCGAATTTAGCACAATAATAAAAATAGCATAACTTCTTCGTTTTAACTCCGATTTTCAAACCATTTGAACACATATGTCAAGAATTTCTTCAAGAATATTATTCTTTATTCAAATATTATTTTTAAGCACTTTTTGACTTGGGTTTTCTAATTTGAGTTACTTATCTTCGTCTTTCACTCCAATTACGACATTTTCTCCCAAAACATCTCATTTTTGTTCTTTTGGATATTTAAGACCTAAAACAATAAAAAGAATGATTATTAGCATTTAATTAATCCTAAACTAATAAAATATTAAGTTAAAACATATATAATAAGTCGTACTAAATCGACTTATCAAATA
>WUAT03345707.1:0-10534 GCA_010015005.3 Ulmus americana | reverse complement strand
ATTGTCCCTAGTATTTAATTTTAAATTTTTATTAAAATATAAAGGGTAATATTGGAATTTTCTTAAAAAGTTGTACGGTCAGGTACTAAAATGTAATTTAAGCTAACTAGAGGGTATTAATTTGGTATTTTTGAAAACTGAGGGTCTTTTATGTGATTTTGGCAAAATGCAGGGTACTAAAATGTAATTATCCCGAAATGAAAAGAGAGGCAGGCAACTAGAGGTACTCCTTTCTGAAGCCCATCAATTATTCCCACTACTTCTAGTTGTGTTTTCATAACTATCACACGGCCGATTTCTATGACCAAATTATAAAGGAAAATCAAATGTCAAATATTGATAAATACTCAAAATATGTTTCTTCAAATATATATTATGCGTGTGTGTATATATATGTTATATCGTAAGAGCGGGGGCAATTTTATTTTATTTATTTATTTATTTATTATTATTATTATTATTTTTACACTTTGATGTATGAATGTAAAATTTATGGTGCTGTTTAGTTTATGATTCTACAATATTCTGAATAGAGTAATTTAAAGAGTAAGTAATATGTTAAACAAGTTTTTGTTTGATTCATTATTATGAACAGAGTATTCTAAATAAAATTTTTGTTTAATTCAGCATTTTACAAAGTATTATTCTAAACATAATTTTTGTTTGATTCAACAGTTTAAATAGAGTAAAAATACTATATTCAGAACCGCAAACCAAACATGACGTCTCCTTTACGTAAATTCCTGGATCCGCCCCTAATTGTAAATTCTAGTTTTTTTCCTTCACTTTCTTTTCTTTTCCTTTCCTGTGAGCTGCTGAGAGGTTTCAAATTATCTAACGTCCATTTCCTTTAAGAGAGAATCTACGAATATCTATATGTACTTAACTTCCAATATATATATATAACACAACAAGCACTGCTTGTTTAATTGGTCTAAAACTTGAACAAACTTAAATAGCAAAAGATGGGTTTATTTATGAAACAATGCATGAAAAACTCAAAAAAAAAAAAATCAAATGAAACGAAAAGGCAGATCAAAATCAAAATAAAACCAAAAACAAGCTTTATTGCTAATTCTCATCAAAGCAATCTTTAAAAGTCTCGGTTATCCTGCAATGGATTGGATGCAGAAGAAGAAGAAGAGCCAAACTGCATGGACAATCTCTGATGCTCGAGATCAAGTTGCTGCTGCTGTTGTTGTTGTTGAGATGACATGAAAGAAGACGAAAAAGCTTGCGGAAGAAGAAATCTTTCTCTCCCGTACAAACTTTGTGGATCTTGAAGAAATTGTCCATATTGATCATGAAAAGTAGGGTTAATGTTTGGATATTGTACGGTCATTGGCTGAGAATCCGAACGAGGTACGTAGAAATTCATGTCGTTTTGAGAACTCATAGTTGTCGTAATTGTTGCTCTTGGATGAAATAAGTGTTGATTAGTGGTGTTGAGAAACCCTAATTCATGTTGGGGATGATCATGAGTTGAAGTAGTAGTAGTAGTAGTAGTGGTGGTGGTACTTGCCATTTGAACTCTCTCAGGGAAGTTAAGCTTAGCTTTGCTTCCTTTGAACCGGAGAGCCGCCTCGTCATAAGCAAGGGCCGCGGCCTCAGCTGTATCGAAAGTTCCTAGCCACACTCGCGCCGCCTTCTTCGGATCACGAATCTCCGCCGCCCATTTTCCCCATGGCCTTTGCCTCACCCCTCTATAGTGTCTTCTCCTAGCGTTCCCTTCACAAATTATTATCCCATTTAAACCATTATTAACTACAATAATTCACCCAAAACCCTAAATATTTAGTAATTGAAATGAATCACAAAATAAGAAACCCTAGTTAGAAACTCTAGCTAGATAAGTATAAATATAGTAGTGATACCTTGATCTTGGTGAGTTTGTGTTGTTGTAGAGACATCGATAGGGTTTTGAGGGAGTGGAGGAGGTGGAAGTGGAGGTAAGGGGTGGCTCTGATCAACTTGAACGTTTCCGATAACCTGAGTTAAGGCGGAAACCATGACGGACATATCGTGTTTAGATCGAGCCGAAACGGGGAAGCTGTAGTTATAACCTTCCTCTTTGTCTTCCGATTGATCGGAAGGAAGAGGTCTCTTCCCATGTGCTCTTCGATTATCCAGTTTATGAGTCTTATTATATCCACTCCTTTCCTTAGTTTGTGATTATTTCACCTTAATTAAATTATCATCAAACGACAAATAATCACATCATCTATATGTGTTTGTATCATAGGATGAGAGTAGAAGAAAAGGGAGGAGGAAGAAGAGAAGAGATAGGGTTTGGTTTTAGATCTAGGTTTTCCAAGTTTGAACAGAGAGAAAAATTGGTCATTATATACTTCTTTTATTATTCTTTATCCTCCTTTCTATTTTCTTTGTGTGAACTATTACTTCTTTTTTCTTCCCGCCTTTGAGAAACTATATAGCTGAAAATATTTATACAAGAAATAGTAAAGATCTTAAAGTGTGTGTATATATTATGCATATGATTCATATGGCAAATCTTTGTTTACATGTACATGATATATGAACGCACATAGCCGATATATCAATATTAGGGACGTCGGCGCGGCGTCTCCTTCAATGCATGCTATTTATTAAACAAACAAAAAAAGTTATATTAAAATAGAGAATATATATATATATATATAAAAGTGCAAATCCAATAACTTTAATCACGTTGGTCATAACGATTGATTCAAAATAAACCCAAATTTCGAAGTAGTTAGCAAACTATATGACTCATTAATTAAGATATAATTTGCCCCTGAAAAAAAGAATATAATTTTTCGAAAAAAAAAAAAAAACTAAATAATTTTTCGACAATTAATTACTCTTATTTTAGTCTATTCAAGCATGAATTAAATGGTCTTAGTTTGTGATAAAAAAAATTTCATAGGTGTTAGTCATGAAATTGAAATTAGGTTTATATATATAATATTGAAGATCTTGTAAGACAGTAAATGACACATTATCACTGTAGGCTATTATTTTATTTATTGAAAATAGAACAATAATCTTATTCAATATTAATTTTTTTATATTTAATTAAACAAAAAAAAAGACTGTAGATTGTTTTTAAATTATAAACATCTCTGTTCAAAAAAGAAATTATAAATATCTTAAGGCCAAAAAATCTCCTCTCCTTTTACTCGTTAAAAAAAAAAAGGGTCAGAAATTGAAGTAAAAAGTTTCTAGAACTATTCCTTATGCTAATGTATTCAATCTATACAATTTATCATCTCTTTTGGCTCCCTTTGTTTTGAAAATAGGAAAATAGAATAAAATTCTAATACCATATTGGACCTTAATATTTTATTTTAAATTGCATACGGACCTTGGTTCAAAATTTGTTGGCCGTGATGAAGAAAATGAGAAAAATAGCAATACAAAATGCGAATAATATTCTTACTTTGTTCATACTACTAAACCAAACAAAAATTCTGTTTAAAATAATACTCTGTTTACTGTGTAGAATGCTAAACCAAATAAAATTATGTTTAGAATACTCTGTTCAGACTACTGAACCAAACAAAAATTATGTTTATAATATTATTCTGTTTAGAATACTCTATCCAAAATACTATAGAATATTACAAACCAAACAGCAGTTGTATTCTGTAAACAACCGTTTCAATTTGATTATAATTTCTAAGCGTTTTCTATCGTTCTCTATCATCATGATCAATGAGATTGTAATTCGAGATATGTTATGCAATAAAAATTAAACATCAAGATCCGATGTGATATTATAATTTAACCAATGGTGAGTTTAGACATTGTTCATGCTAAATTAAAAAACGAGGATAAAAAAATACATTAATTACAATAAATTTGAGGAACATATGTGCAAAAGAAGATAAAAAATATTATTTTTATTATTCACGAAATGACCACGATTTTTTTTTGGCAAAAATGACTTAGCCGTGAAAAACATCAATAAAATCTTGTATTATTTATTAATATACAAAATTCATTCTGAAGGAGTTGAAGTGACTGGAATCATCCCTCAATAAACAATCAATTTTGTCATTGACTTATTATTTATTTATAGAAAATTAAAACAAAGAGTCAATGGTTCTAGAAGCAATTCAAAAAAATTATATCTTATTTTATTTTTTAAATTTTTTTAAAAATTATTCTTTTTCTTATTCTAACTAAAATCGTATTCTATCTTATTATGTGGATCCCATCACCTTTTACATTATCTTATTATATTTTATCATCTTACATAATTAAATCATATCATCTTTTATATCTTACACACATATACTATATTACATTTTACATTATATTATTAATATTCTCACTACCTTTTACATAAAATATTATTTTATTATTAAACCTCAATATTTTTACCACCTTTTACATAAATTATTTTTTAATTTTGTGGATACTATTTACTTTTACCAAAAATTTTAAAATTCTATTTAAAAAATTATCTTACTCAAATCACCAAAATTTTGTAAAAATCACGTTCAAACAGACCCTTTATTTTTTCCTAGAATTTCTAATATTTTGGCTCACAAAATTGCTAGATGGAGCCTTTCCTGTAACTTAGACTCTTTAGCCTCTTTTGGTTTGCCTTATCTGGTTGTTTCTGATACCAGAGTTTGGCAAATGTAGCTTCTTTGCTTTGCTTGGTTTAATGATATGCTCTTTACTAAAAAAATAATAATAATAAAAAAAATTAATTATATGGAATTTTTCATTATATTTTTTATGGTTATTAAATTGAAAATTATTTATTTATTTATTTATTTTTACTTGGGGGAAAAATAATTTTGTTTTAGTAGTTTAAAGCATTAGTTCTGGTAAACTTGTTTTTAATATATTATTTCATATATTTTTTGATATGTTATTTAATTTCAAGATTGGAGTTTGAGAATTTTTTTCCCCCACTTTTCCTCACCAGTTAGCATGTTATTTCATAATTTGATTTATTTGGATAAAAAAAAGTTTCAAAAATAATCGACCTATAATCCAATTATTTTTAAAAAATATATTTTTGACTGGATATTTTTAAAAAAATATTAAAACAACTTTTCAGCGTATGCTTCCACATAGAAGTATAAAGTATGTAGTAGAAACTAGAAAGAACATTGTTTTCTTGTCAAGAAACTAAGAAAGTATGTAACAAATTTATGCAAAGGACTCTAATAATAACTGATGAGTCAAGCTAAGCTTTTTTATTTTTTTTATTTTTAACTGTCACGTTCATTTGTTGATAAGATAAAATATAAAATATGATTTGGTTATGTTAATCAATTTTTTTTTTTTTAATATATGTATCTTGTGAGAGAGATTAATTTTAATGATTAAATTAAAATTTTGGTCAATTTACCAATTCTCGTTGACCGTGTTTTTTAATCACATGCGAAAATGTACGATATATTATTATTATTATTATGTATAAATGGGGTCCAATTATATTATAGCATCCTTAGCAAAGTTACTTAATAAAATTACTGCTATGGTCAAATTCAATATTTTTAGTTTTTTAGGGGAATATTTTTAGTTATTGAGCAATAAATAAGCAAAGTAATTATTAACACTTCAATTTTTTTTAAACAATTATTAACACTTCAAAAATATATATATATATATTTTTTAATAAAGAGAATATGATGTGTCCACGTAAGTGTTTGTTTGGTTTTAAATTCTATCAACGTAAAATGGACTAAGTTCATCCTTAAAATGTCAAAAAGAAGGAATTGACTTGAACTCCTTTATGAATGTAGAACACTCTAATGGCCTTTCATCAATGGTGTAAGGTTATATTCTTTTTCCAAATCTGATCCAACAAAGCAAATAAAATAAATTAATATATCCCAAAATTTTAAAATTAAAACATATGTGTTTGTTTCCCCGAATTGAACATATTTAATTTTTTTTACCTAATAAAAATAACTACTTCGAATTAATTGACAATTTCCTCGCGCTCGTAAAATGCTTTATCTTACACAAATAGTTTTAGTTAAGCCACGTAATTTTAATACTTAAATTATTAGAAATTTTATTAACTGGTTCGCTATTTAACTAGTTTTCTCAATACATACTTTTTACGTGTGGAAGATTATTTAACTATATAAAAATTCACCTTTTTAATAGCCTAAAAAATTACTTTTACATAAAAGCATTTATCAACGGCTTTTGAAAATTTGTTTTCTAAAAGCTTTAACCCTTTTAGATTCTTTAGTGTACACATAACTTTATCTTGTACATTTCAAATTGACTCGTTTTCTAACTTTGATTGAGATGTTACATCCTATCATAAATAGCAAAAGAGTTAAATAAATAAATAGTAGATACTATAAGCATAGATGGTCATTTCTCAGCCGATTTGGTAACTTTACCCAAAAGAGAAGAAAAGGAAAAAGAAAATGGCCCACTATAATCACTATTGGATTAGACTTTGCTCCAAGACCCACTTTTTGTTGTAAAAGTCCATCAATGGAGGTAACGGGCCGATCAGGCCCATTAGTTGCCTTTACGGTATGTAAGCAGGTAGGAGGAGATGGAAGATTATACTACAATTCCTAATATGCTTTTGTTTATGCTTGTTTCTGAGCTCTTTTAATGGCATAATTAATGTTGATGAGAGACTGGGCTGTTAAAGGGATCAAACGTATGTGCTACTTTAAAAAAGAGAAACATATGAGCAATCAGAGGCTATCCCTTCGATAACCTTCCGATGTCTAAGTCAGTGCTCGGATCAAATGTATATTTTAACATCTCTCTTGAAATGAGTGCTTGCGTACTTTTGTGAAAAAAATGACGGAGTTTATATAGTATTTGGAGAGAACTTGTCCAATTAATGAGGCAATTAATGCATTTTAATGCAGACCTTTGCATGTTTAGATGCCATTCACTTTAGATTTGAGGGAATAAAGGAGATTGTAGAGCCTCCATGATTTAAGGGGTCTTTAATGTACTCTTAATTCTCTTATCATTAAATTTCTTGTGTCTTGCCGCAATTTTAGGCACTTATCAAGTATTGGGTAGACAATAAGGGAATCTGTTTGACACGCCTAATTTCACCGTTATTTTCTAAGTGTAGGACATATGCTTGGTGTTTGTGGAGAGCTAGAACTGTAAGAGTCAGAGTCATGGTCTGGCCAACCAGATTCATACGGTTCAGAGTTAAAGTAAAGAGCACATTCGTTGAGCTTCCGTTGTCAGTCAAAATTCGTTGAACCTTCCTTCCCACACTTCAAATATTCATCACTATAGCATCCTTATGTTGGTGAATCAATCATTTGACCTCCTCCTTGGTGAAAGTACTTGGGTCCTTTGATAACTAGGGAATTTTTCTTTTGTGCTCTGTCATGTTCACTTGTTGGGGAAAAACGTGTTCTTGGCGGAAAAAATTCAATGGGGGCACTCTACAAATTTTAATTTTGTCTCATTAATCTCTTACTCCTTCGATTTTTTCTCTTATTTTATATATATCGAGCTACCAAATCTTCCTCTTAGGCTCTTCCTATATCTCAATCATCAAAATTTAATTAATTTTAAGAAACTAAAATTCTAGATTATATATACAATTAAAATAAATATGAAATTAATTGATTGTAGGAGACTAAAATTCTAGATTATATATACACTATAGATAAATATGAACTCTCAATTCGAATAGAAGATAAAGATAAATACCAATTAAAAAGAAGAAGAAGAAGATATATATGAGATTAAAAAAAAATAGTAATATATGTTTAGGTAAAACAAACCTAGGGTTTTGCAATTTTGTTCATTAATTGAAGGGCATCATCAAATATGGTGATATCGACTCATAAAAGCTAAAAATAATCATAAAAATACAAACTAAACTATGAAATTAATTAATTGTAAGAAACTAAAATTCTATATTATATCTCGATAAATATGAAATCTCTATTTAAATAAAAGATAAAGATAAATAATCATTCAAAAACAGATAAACATGACTCATATCATATGAGATTTAAAAAAAATTGGAAAACAAAAATAACATATATGTATAATATGATAAAACAAATATGTTTTGTAATCTTGTTCCTCAATTGAAGGGCAATATGAAAACAAGAATGGGGTTTAAATTTCTGTTTCTTAGAGTCGACTCAGACTAAGCTTTTTCTCTTTAATTTTTTGTGATATTTTCTATTGTCATTCTCTCTCTTTCTACACAAAACCGTTCACACTTCCCTCCAAAATAGGTATTTTTTTTACCATGTTTTTTTTTTTAATGGGATGTAAAGACAAATAGATATAGAATGGGGGGACATGGAGTAAAGTTGAGTGGAGACACATGGAGTAAAAAACAATTTAAGTGTGGGCAAAACTGACAATTCATAAAAAAGTATATATATATAATTTTTTTTAATAGTTTCATTGGGGGCATGTGCCCCCACTTTCCCCCCTCCCTTCGCCCCTGATAGTCCCAACAAGTGGTATCAGAGTCATGCCCTAAACTTAGTCATGTGGATGAAATCCTTGGATGCTGAATGAAGGTGGTGGGCTCTGGTTAGCTAGCGATGGATAAGTATTTTAGCTCAAGGCAGGTGGTGGTGCTCCGATACTTCACAAAAGGCATGCACTTCTACACGGTGGAGAGGAGTTGACCTTGATAGGGTGAGCTCTCGAGGTAGGCAGTGCTCTGGTGCTTCATGTAAGGCATGTTCTCCAACGCGGTGAAGATAAGTAGTTGACCTCGATGGAGAAAGATTGTTCCTAGTGAGGAAGATGGAAGGATGGATTATCGTTTGAGGGGAGGCTCAAACCATGAAGAATAGTTGTTAGGTGTGCGACCAAAGTCCCCTATTGGCTGCACATGGGATGATCATGAGTTTATAATTATGGACACTATCTCCATTGCTATGAGACCTTTTTGGTAGAGTCTAAAGCAAATCCGTGTAGGCCTAGTCCCAAAGGACCCGTTTGGAGGCCATCACTATAGATTGGATTGGATTAGTTTTATCATGTCCAATGTTTTGGTCTTGAATTTACTATGGACTATGTAGCCCCAGCCCAATTCAAGAGCCTATTTGTGGGACTATGCATGGAGTTGTCATAAGATAGCATTTTCATCAAATTAATTTACAATATTTTTCTTCTTTCATATTGCATCATTACTCTTTTGTGTTGAGAAACCAAAAATATATATATGTTAGGTGTGCGACCGAAGTCCTACATTGGCTAGAAGTGGGGAAGATCTTGGGTTTATAAGTATAGACAATATCTCTATTGGTATGAGGCCTTTTGGGTAGAGTCCAAAAGTAAAGCCATGAGGGCTTAGGTCCAAAGTGGACAATATCATACCAATGTAGAGAAATGTGTTCATTCATACTTATAACAAGGGAAATATATGGAGTTCATAGTCCTAACAAATGGTATCAGAGCCAGGCCCCAGATTTAGCCATGTGGATAATTTCTTCGGAATGCCAAACAAAGGGGGTGGGCCTCAGTTAGCTCGTGATGGGATATGTGGATGAGCTCTATTGGACATACAGTATGCTCCAAATGCTTTATGGACATGTCTTGACCCCAACACGGTGAATAGGAGTTAACCTGGATAGAGCAAGCTCTCGAGGTAGGCGGTACTCTGGTGCTTCACGTAAGGCATGTGCTCCAACGCTGTAGAGAGGAGTAGTTGACCTCGATGGAGCTAATGGATGGATGATCGTTTGAAGGGAGGCCCAGATCATGCATAATGGTGGGGTCATTTGTTCAAGAGGAGGATTGTTAGGTGTGCGACTAAAGTCCCATATTGGCTAGAAGTGAGGAGGATCATGATTTTATAAGTATAGACAATATCTCAATTGGTATGAGACATTTTAGGTAGAATCCAAAAGCAAAGCTATGAGGGCCTAGTCCCAAAGTGAACAATATTATATCAATGTAAAAATATGTGTGGTTTCATACTTATAATAAGGGAGATATATAGAGTTCCCAACAATATATATTACTATTTTTTTTTCTTTCATATATATTTGTTTTGAGTTGACACCTTTTTTTTTTTGAAAGAAAAAAAAGTTACAATAAATTTGTTATGGATTTTTTCCTTTGAAATAGTAAATATTAGTGAATATTTTTTAAGTTATGATAATTAAATTACTTATTTTTTCAAAATAAACTAAATAAAATGTTAATATTTAAGATATAATTTATATTTAAACATCAGATTAAATATTTTTAATTTTTAATTTTTAAAATATTAATATTAATTTATTTTTATTATTATCCAATCCATTTCTATATATATACCAAATAAATGACAATATTAAGCACAATCCAGGCTAATCCACTCCAGTCCTGTCTGGAACAATAATCCACTCCTATCATGTGTGCCAAACGAGCAATCTATCGAGGCATGCAGTGGTCTAGTGTTACACGTAAGGCATGTCCTCCAATGTGGTAAAGATGAGTAGTTGACCTCAACGAAGTGAGATCTTTTCCTAGTGAAAAAGATGGACGAATGGATAATCTTTTGAGGGGATGTTCAAACCATAAGAATGGTGTGGTCTTTTGTTTGAGAGGAAGCTAATAT
>WUAT03345596.1:0-10535 GCA_010015005.3 Ulmus americana | reverse complement strand
AGCTAACTCAGTTCTTTCCTAGAAAGGAATTGTTGCCACCAAAGCCCACATCAAGAAAAAGATCACATGATGAAAGCTAAAAAACGCATGTAAATCGGTGTATATTTGTTAGCATTTAAGGATGTTTTAGGGTTGTTTACTCTTTAATATTTCTTAAGTGTTATTTTGGGTGTCATGATTTATTTCGATGCATTTTCAGTTCCTATGAGCTTAAAAGAAGGTGAAAAATAAATATTGATGATGGAGGGATATAGCCAAGTTTAGTCGGAGCTGAAGAGCACGTTCGGAAGCATAGAAGTTCAATAAAAGGAAAAGTTGAAGTGCAGCAAATTTGGGCAAGTTTGATCGTGAACATACTGTAATATTTTGGTCATAACGTCTTCATCCAAAGTCCAAATAAGGTGATATTTGTGGCTCTAAAAAGCTAAGAGAAGGAACTATAACTTTCATGAAGAAACTTAAGGCTAAATCGGACATTAAAAAAGTGAAAAAATAGGGCAAGCACTGTGACGCCCAAAAATCATACTACGAGGTGTCTGTTAGCGCCTGGGCACCCGATTCTCATGGCCGTGGCACCGGTCCAATATTTTTTGTTTTAAATTTTCTTATGTTGATCTTTTGAGGGTTTTAATGATATTTTTGACCCCAAACTTTTTATACTATAAATAGATCACTTAGGGTTCCATTAGTATCAATTCTATTCAACCTTGTTCTTTAGATTATTCAAGAGATTTTTGAACCTTGTTCTTTAGATTATTCAAGAGATTTTTGAAGAGGAAGATGTTTTCTAGCTAAAGCCTCTAGCAAAGTTACAATGGATCTCATAGGTGTATTCTTTTATTTCCTTTGTATTTGATTCATGTTATGTGGCAGATAAAAATTGTTTTAATTTCAATTCCTTTCTAATAAAAAAAGTTATTTTTCATGTGAGATATGTTTAATAATTTGTTGAGATTATGCTATTTGAGTGATAAAAAATTAATCTATGTGAGATATATATTATTTGATTGATTGTGTTCATAAACAAATATAAGTTTAGTCAGGCTTTTCTTTTGTCGGTTAATGTGAATATAATTAATCTATTTAGATCAATTTTGTAAGATTGTTGAATATTGCAGTAATATTTAAGGATTTATTGTCGTCATTTGAATTTGTGTGCTAAAATTAAAGAATTGAGTTAAATCAATAAGTGAATCAATACTAGGAATATGAAGATGAGCCTTGAGTGAAACTTGATGTTTTGTGTTCTAATATATTGTTTTAATCCTTTTTATTTAAAATTATTTATTTTAAGTCAAACTTTCTTTTGTTTAAGATTTTACTTTCACTTTGTTTTTTTAGTTTTGATCTACTTTGTAGGCTTTTCTCATGGGATCGAAACCTCTTCTATACTGTAATTACCACATGTTAAGTTAAGCGTAATCAAATTTTGGTGCCGTTGCTTGGGAAGGCGTTCAACAAAGAAGATTCAAACTTCTTCGCAAAAAAGGGTAATATCTTTCCTTTCTTTTAGTTTTGTTTTATTTTTTATTTTAGCTTTTTTTTTTTTTAATTTTTCTCTTTTGTTATTATTATTATTTTTTTTAGGATTAGATTATTTTTGTTTAGTTTTTTTTGTTTGATTGTTTAGTTTTTAGTTTTAATTAGTTTTTCCTTTGAATTTTTATTTTTGTCAATTTTCTTTTTATTTACTTTTGTTCTTTATAATTTGAGTTAGAATTAGAGTTTATGCCGAGGATTCGTGATTCTAGAGGAAGATTTATTAAGAACATAATAGAATAACCTAGTTCACCTAGTTTTAACAGTTAAACCTCTTTTGAAACCGAATATAGTAATGACTCTTCTGAACCTAAAACTATGGAAAACTTAGGTCACCCTCCTCCTAATGACCCTCCCCATGGAAATCCACTTTATCAAGATGCTAATAGGTCCATGAATGAAAATAGAAATCCTACTAGGACCTCAACCCCATCTTGTATAATGTTTTCACTCAATACCCCTCACTAAGAGTTTAAACCCAGAATGATCCAACTCTTACCTACATTTCTTGGCTTAGATAATGAAAACCCTTACGTCCACATTAGGGAATTTGAAGAGGTAGTAGCAGCATTCCAAGGCCAAGCCCAAACTCTAGATATTGTTAGGCTTATGTTCTTCCCTTTTTTCCTTAAGGATAGAGCTACGGTATGGTTATACTCTTTTAGGCCTAGATTAATAGCAACTTGGGATGAGATGACCATGGCCCTTTTCCGCAAATACTACTCCAACCATAAGACCCATAACATGAAAGATCAAATCTCAACCTTTATGCAAAAAGCCGATGAAACATTACACAAAGCATGGGAAAGGTATAAAAATTTACTAAGTATTTGTCTTCACCATGGTTATAAGAGTTGGAGGATTGTGAGTTTCTTCTATAAAGGGTTAAAATATGGAGAGCTCAAATTCGTTGAGATGATGTATAATGGGGGTTTCCTTCAAAAGAGCCTTGAAAAGGCTTTTGAGTTTTTGGAAGAGTTGGCTGAAAAATCTCATACGTGGAGTGGCTCAAACCCTACCGAATCAACCTCTATAACTCAAGCTCTCAGGATATACCAACTTAGGGAGGAAGATAGTTTAAAAGTTCAACTTGCCTTAAGTACTAGGAAATTAGATGCCCTAAAAGCTAAGAAGAGTAGAGTTTTGATCTCGGTTGCTAAGGTAGAGGCTCAAGTTTGTTCCTTGTGTAGTGGGATAGATCATGTGTTTAGTGAGTGTGATATGAATGTAGGTGAAATCACTACCAAAATAATGGGATTTAATCACATGTAAATCCCACTTTATTGAAAAATTGTGATAAATAATTGGGCGAGAGCCCAAAAAAAAGTAGGTCCGTAAAACTCATGGGCAGGAGATATATACATTAGCCAAATTAATCACACACACTCATAGCTCGCACTCACATATCACTCATCACTTAGAATATCACGAATTGAGAGAGAGAGAGAGAGCAAGCGAGCCTGAGCGATCTAGCGTCTACCACCACTGTCGCCATCTACCACAACCGTCACCATCTACCACCACTGTCGCCGTCTACCACCATTGCCAACTGTTAGATTCGTCATCATCAGTTTTGTTCATAGGTATTTTTGTATTGCCTCTCTGATTTACTCTCTTTTTTTTTTCCCTCTTCCCTGGCCCCTTCATCACTATCGAAATCCTAATTTCGAATTTAGGGCTACAATTTTTTATTTGTATCTTCTTCTTTTAACCCTAATTTTGAATTTAGGGCTACTATTTTTTGTTTGTATCTTCTTCTTTCAACCCTAATTTTGAATTTGGTTCGATGTTGTTGTGTTTTTTTGAATTTCCCTTGGCTGTTTATGTTGATTTGTGGCTTTTGCTTTGCTGTGGCTCCAGCCAATCAATGACAGGGTATACTTCCCGAAATGGTATCTCAAAGGGATAAGAGGAAGCCCAACGCACTCTGGAGCAATGGTGAGGAATTTCGTCAATTTGGACTTTAAAACATACCTCAAGTTTTTGAATTGGATGATAACTCAAAGGGATATAGGCTTGAGATGCAAGATGATTGTTTTTCTTTCTTTCTTTTAATTGGTAAATATAAGCAACTCAGAAATGCATCTTGAATTCTTTAAAATTGTGGAAAATTGCATCGTATATACAAAAGCAAGCCTTATACTTTAGATATGTAGCTTATCATGAAACATACAATGTAGATATGTTGACTCTAAATTGGGTTAATATCTTGTCTTTACAATCATGTTGTTGAGTTGAAGTAGAAGGCATAAACCAAATCAGGAGAGGAGTCCATTTAGTTGCATAAGTTGTCCTTATGCCTTGTACATGGTTGTTTGGATGTATAATGATAAACAATAGCTAAAACTTTTATCAAATTTTTCTTTTTAATTGATGTGGCATTTTCCCAAACTCAAATTATTTTGCACTAAAAGAAATGTTTGTTTATGAGGATCATTGCATAATTGGATTAAGACAATTAGTCAGAAAATTTGATCTAATATTTTCCAAATACTAAATTATGTACTGATGATTTGCCTTACTTGTTTTTACTAGTTTCCAATTTCTCAAAAACTTTGCAGCTGGTTGAACTTGACATTTACTAGAAGATATGGTTACTTACATATTCATTTAGCCTTACTCTATCTCTTGGATATAATAAGTCAAATTCTTACAGCTGAAGTTATGAAGTACTTGAATATCCCCAGGGGAGTACGCCGTGTGATTTTCAGAACCCTAAACACTGACAGGTAATTTTACATCAATTATAACATTGTATAATTACTGTCATTTATTTCTCATCATCATTTCTTTAACTCTTACTGTTTTTTTTTTTTACCTTGAAATGATTAGCTCTCACTGGTTATAGTGGGAAAAAGTATATATATTGAGGAGTTAGAACTTAATTTATCTCCAGGCGGCTCATGTGGAAAAAGGAATTTGACTCAAGCTTTGTGGGATTCATGGCGGATGGGGCCAAATGGTTGTTGGAGAACACAGATATCAAACTCATTGGTAAGGCATTTCCTAAAATACATATATTCAATTTACTGTTACATAGCAAGGATACTTAAATTGCTTTATTGTCTATCTCTTTGTTGGTGGTTTAACCCATCTTGCACTGTGTGAACCAGCACTTTGTGTCATTAGCTGATCCAGAGCTAATGGGTTATGACTAGGTTCTTTATGGAAAATTGAATTGAAAACTATCATCTACTGGGAGGTGTATTATTTTGCAACGGCCTCGTTGCCTTTTCTCGTCATGTTCAATCATCAATCATAACTATATACCTATGTTCTTATGCTTAAACTTATCTCATGGATATGCTTCATGAGTACTGAAATTACACAATCCTTTTTGCTCTGTGAATATATCTGACTTCATTAAGGGCACAACAAATAGGCATTTCCATATGATTTTGTGGGTCAAAAACACTCGTCTCTGAAGGGTTTTTGCAATAGGGGAGCCCTTGTATGAAATTTCTGGTCACATGTTCAACTTCATTGCCTTTTGTGAAATGCTGTTACCTTAGTAATTTTCTGCTATTGATGGCAGGAACTGATTACTTATCTGCTGCCGCTTTTGTTGAGTCACCCCCAACACATCGACTCTTTCTACAAAGCAGGGTAGCTTATATTAATTTTCGAATTCAAGCTATTTCAATGTTATGTTTTCATCTTGTTGATTCCTTAAACAATTGTTTGATCCCAAGTTTTATGTGCAAGTCTCTAAGCTCATCAATAAATAAATGATATCATTTTAGACTATACAGCATGATTGGTTGGGTAAAATGGTAAGGAAACGAATGAGAAAAGGCCCAATTGGGGAATGATGATTCTAATGGAAAACTCATTTCACCATTTTGGTTGGAAACCATTCCTCCCAAATTCCAGGGGAAAGATATTTTTCCAATCTGAACTATTCTGTTTCGCTCAAATTACTTTTAATCACTTTCTTTTCTAAAGTTCCAACCAAACAAAATAATTTTTCTTTCCTTTCCATTCTTATTATCATTCCGCCATGCTAACCAAACTTCACCTAAAAGCTTTATGTTTCAAGCCCTTTACAATTATATTGATATGCAATCTTGTTTTGTCAAAATGGCTTCTGCAATAGATAAATCATTTTTCTTTCTAAAGAAGGCTTGGTTGCTGATATCTAAACTTGGAGAAAATTTTGTATTCTAGTCTAATTTACAGTACTGGATTTGCGCTTCAGGAAATCATTTTGGTTGAAGCTCTTAAGCTCGAAGACGTGGAACTAGGAGTGTATAATCTTCATTGCTTGCCCCTAAGGCTGCTTGGTTCTGAGGCATCACCAGCTAGATGCATTCTCATTAGATGAAGCATTCCTCTGTAAGTTTGAAACATTCGAAGTGATCTATCTCCACAAACTCCTCTTCAGTTTAGGAAATTACTTGGAATTAATCTGGCCACGCCCCATAGCTGGATTTATGCCATTAACTTGGTTTTCTTTCATCCTTTTCTTGTGAACACATAATTTTTTTTCTTCGTAATATGATTATATTTATCCGGTTTAATTGTTGCACGAACATGTTTTTTCACGTATGTTTTCACTCTCACGTTAAGTAAATAAGGAATAAATATTCTTTATTGGCCAAAAATAAATAAAAACAGATAACTCGTAAATGTTTGATTAAGCAAACCAGTGGTGAAAGAGGGGAAGGAACAACTAGCAAATAAAAAAAATGCCTGATAAAACGCGGAATAGTTCACTCTAAATATGTAATTAAGGGTAACTTTCACTCGTGGTGTCCCATTCATTTTGATAAATTGCTCATGCAAAACTTGAAAAGTTTATTAGGAACTCATCATAAGAACCCAAAATTATTATCAAAACTAGTATTATTGGTTTTGCATTAATAATTGTGATTGATCACTTCAAAGGAAAGTGGAATCAGAAACCGGCCTTGCATATAGACGTCCAAAAGTGTATTTTCAATCATGGAGCTTTTCTTTTTGGGAAAGAGTTTTGGTGTTTTACTCCGTAAACTACGATGAACACAGTTGTAAAGGCAAACACACGTAGCTTAACATATTGGTTAGTACTTAGAAATAATGAAGTTAGCTAAAGAAGAAAAGGGCACTCTTGAAAATCTACTCCCCAAGTCACATTTTTTAATCCTAGAATCATCGATCAAGTACTATTTGAATATATGGTCTTCTCCAGGTCCCATATGGTTGCTTCCTTTTGTTTGCTTATCTTCTCCAGTAGAGTTGGACAAATTACAATATTTTAATGGAGAATGAGTAGCATTTTCTGAAAGTGTTCTCTTTTGTCTTCCTACCCAAGTGATGATAGTCCTAGTCTAGATAGTTTGATTTGTTAAGAAACCATGTGAACACATTGCTTCACCAGAGTTTTATGATCCGGAATAAGAGGCACTTTGTCCTATTTGTTCTCTCTTACATGCTCTTGTTTTGCACATTATAAATAGGGGGTTTTGCTGATGACAATCTCACTCCTACACTAAAACCAAAACCTTCTCGTTACCCATTTCTAACATCTCTTCCAATGGCTCAAACAAAGTTGCATTTTCTGGTGCCTGTTCTTGTGCTAATGGCTATGGCAGTGGAGGCTGCCAGAACTCCTCCGGGAATCGCCAAGAATCCGAGCAACGCAAGTTGTATGGATGCGAGATACAAGACATGCCACAATCTTGTGCATGTTTGCCCCAAGTTTTGCCCTGATCAGTGTACTGTGAACTGTGTTTCTTGCAAACCTGTTTGTGGTCCTGCTTCTAATTCTCCAACATCTCCATCTCCATCCACTCCTAATCCTCCATCTACGCCTTCTCCAACCCCAACTCCTCCTACACCGCCTACCACTAACCCATCATCGCCTAGCCCTCCAACACTATCAACACCTTCTCCAACTCCTCCTACACCAACACCTTCTACACCGTCTCCAACTCCTCCTACACCAACACCATCCACACCTTCTACGCCAACACCATCTTCAACTCCCTCAACACCTTCTCCCACTCCTCCTACGCCAACTCCCTCATCACCTTCTCCCACTACTCCTCCTACGCCAACACCATCAACGCCTTCTCCAACTCCTCCCACACCAACGCCATCAACCCCATCTCCAACTCCTCCGACGCCAACACCATCAACTCCTTCTCCCACTCCTCCTACGCCAACACCTTCTACGCCATTTCCAACTCCTCCTACGCCAACACCATCAACTCCTTCTCCCACTCCTCCGACGCCAACACCTTCCACGCCATCTCCTACTCCTCCTACGCCAACTCCATCTTCCGAAGGAGCCGGATACAAGAGGGTCAGGTGCAAAAACAAGAATTACCCGCAATGTTACAACTTGGAGCATGCATGTCCCAGCGCTTGCCCTGGTGGATGTGAGGTCGATTGTGTTACTTGCAAACCTGTCTGCAGTAAGTCTCGAATTCAAACACACATTTTTATAAATTTATCTCTCGACACTAATATCACTAGCATGCCAAATTTATCCAACACTTCCATTAATTACAGAGTGTGATCAACCCGGAGCAGTCTGCCAAGATCCCCGTTTCATAGGAGGCGACGGCATCACCTTTTACTTCCATGGCAAGAAAAACCAAAACTTCTGCCTCTTATCCGACAACAACCTCCACATTAACGCTCACTTCATCGGCAAGCGAAACTCCAACATGAAGAGGGACTTCACTTGGGTCCAATCCATCGGTATCCTCTTCGGCAAGCACCAACTATATGTCGGAGCCATCAAAACCGCCACATGGGACGACGCGGTGGACAGCCTAGCCATAACCTTCGACGGCGTGCCAATCACTCTATCCGAAACCCAAGGCACCGAGTGGCAATCCACAACCTCTCCCAGTGTCCTCTTGGTGAGAGACGCCGACACTAACAGCGTCACCGTTGAGGTCGAAGATTACTTCAAGATCACGGCAAAGGTTGTCCCAATAACACAACAAGACTCTCGGATTCACAAATATGGAATCACCGCCGACGACTCCTTCGCTCACCTCGATCTTCGCTTCAAGTTCTTTGCTTTGAGCAACCAAGTGAGCGGTGTTCTTGGACAAACCTACAGACCAGGATACATGAGCAGGGTCAAGATTGGAGAAAAGATGCCTGTGATGGGAGGTGACAAAGAGTTTGGAACTTCGAGTTTGTTTTCTACTGATTGTGCTGTTGCTAGATTTGAAGGAAGAAGCCATGGCTATGGAGGTGAAGGTTCGTTGGAGGCTTTGGAGCTGCCTAGCTTGAACTGTGTTAGTGGCTTGGGTGGACAAGGAGTTGTCTGCAAAAAATAAGATTTGTTTTCGTTTGTTTGCTTTTTAAGTGACGGAGATTTTTAACGTTTATGGGAATAAATTTGTACACATTGGAGGCCAAGAGAAAGAGAATGCTCTCTAATGTTATTTGTTTTTTTAAGAATAATTTTATGGAATTTGAATATGATTAATGAAAGTGATATTTGATTTTATACCATATGATTTTTACTGTTTAATTAGAATATGTTTTGTTGAACAAATTTTAT
Source organism: Ulmus americana (assembly GCA_010015005.3). Taxonomy (NCBI): domain Eukaryota; kingdom Viridiplantae; phylum Streptophyta; class Magnoliopsida; order Rosales; family Ulmaceae; genus Ulmus; species Ulmus americana. Next base: position 1,489 of record WUAT03345596.1, on the reverse strand, counting down.
AATTATTTTTTATTTAAGACAGTTAAATCAAAATAATCGAGTTAGAAAATAATTAAAATAAACATTTCAAATACTATATATATATTTCACCCGGCAAAAAAAAAAAAGTATTTCAGATATTTTAAAATAAAATTTGATGAATTGATTAAAATTTTTAATAATTAAAAATGCATGATATATTTGAACCCTAAATGGCTAAATGTGTAAATAATAAATCGAATATCCTTTACTAAAAAAAATTACAAAAATTTCCTACTATTTGATTGTTTGTTCAATTTAGTTGATTTTGGGAATTAACTTTTTTTTTTTACTCACTTTATTTATTAAATTTTTTTTTTTTTTGAATGGACTTACTTGAAACTTTATTAATACCCATTATTTTAACTAGAATAAATGAATTCATTTTTAAAAATATATATTATTTTTTGACAAAAAAAATATATATTATTTTGTGATTAAAAGTGACTATATGAGTAGAGGGTCAGAAATTACAATTGAATTTCTTGTAATGATTGAGCCACCGGCAACCTATTTGACATGTAAGACAGAAAAACCAGATGTGATTGTAAAGTCTTTGACACCGGGGGTGTCGGTCAAATGAACTCTGACGGTTAAGTTAGTCAACAGAATAGGATGAGATCCAAAAGAATGTGTAAGAACATGCAAAATGTTGCCGTGACCGGGAGAATTGGGCACGGCGGAAGGCGGTAGGCAAGGCAAGGCTTGGCGCTATAGCGGTGTGGTAAAGTAGTCGGAGCAGGCTCTATGTTAGAAAAGAGTCCAAGAGTCCCAAGTGTAAGAGCTCTTGCTTGGAGAGATAGAGAGAGAGCTAAAGTCTCTAGTATGGAATGTGATCAGCCAGGAGATCAAGAGTCAAAGATGCCAAAGTCCCCCAACATGGTGTGTCTTTGGGTACTCATAGGAAATGGGGAATTAAGAGAGCTCATAATGAGGTAATGTGAGCAGTCTACCGTTACACTCATTAATGAGAGGTTAGCTGTTGGACTCTACGTCAAGTAGCATGAGGAGTTATAAGCTGATGGCTATAATGGAGCATTGATGGCCATCAAGTGTGCACTTTATGTCATGTAACTCCCAAGGGGAGTTATGTAAAATGACCTGAAAGGCTAAGAGACATGTGGGAAGATGATTGTTCTCATGGAGCGACCCACTCGGTACGATGACCTGACCCGTAAGGTGTAACCCGACTCGTAGGATGACCTGGCTCGTGGGGCGGGGTGTACTATAGAGTGAGATGACTTATAGGTTGGGCTGACCCATAGAGTGAATAACTTGTAGAATGGGTCATCTTAACAGATGGGCTTTCCATGAGATGAGCCTTAACATAGAGCAAACTATGTCTGGGATACGTGATGGAGCCAATCATTACAAGAAAAAGAGTTTATGGAGGCGAAAAATTAGCGATGACATAAATGTCGTTGCTATAAGTGTACCATATTGCAATGACAAAAAATGTCATCTCTATTAG
>WUAT03345485.1:0-10535 GCA_010015005.3 Ulmus americana | reverse complement strand
TTTTTTTTTTTTTGAATTTTTAAATCATTGAGGACTGTAGTTTGACATTTCTGTTAAGCTTCTCCATACAAATTTTTTTGACATATCAATTATAAAAAAATTGACACTTGCTAAATTAAAGAAGATATAAGAAGAGCACGAGTTTTACTAATGATATTTAATTTTTGCTACTTATTTCACTTTTTTTTTTTTCGAATATTGCTACTTATTTCACTTTAGTACCCAATTTTGACCATTTAAGTTTTTTTTTCCCTATAGTTTAAATGCTGGAATCAACTTCTTTCCCTTTCTATCTTTGCCTTTTCTGTTCTGGATTAAAGACAGGAACAATAAGGTCTTCACTTCTAAATAACTCGTTTTTTGTATGCTTCTACTATCAATTTTACGGTACAATTTTGATAAATTGTAAAATGGTTTGATGCAGGTCGCTGGGCCAAAGTGTTTGGATGCTACAAATATCACGGAAGCTATTCGCAATAGGTGGTTCCACCAATTTTCTTTTTACTCTGCCCTTTTCTAGTCCTCGTTTGAGCTACAAATTCTTTTTAATTTGTGAATAGCAGAACTTATTACATACATCAATTTAGATTAATATATATATTTGTTAATTTGAAAGCTTACCCAATTTTTTTTAAATCCCATCATATTCTCTAAAAATTATTATTTTTCTTATTCTAATCACTATCCTACTCTATTTTATTATGTGGACCCCATTATATTTTACATCTTTCTACCATATTCTATCATCTTATACATATGTAGATCCCGTCATCTTTTATATTATATTATTAATATCTTCACTACTTTTACATAAAATATTATTTTTTTATATTATTATATTATTAAACCTCGTGGACCACACCACCTTTTAAATAAAATTATTTTTTATCTTGTGGACCTCGCTACTTTTACAAAAAAAAAAAAATTAGAATCCTATCCCAAAAATTATCCAACTCAAAGTCACCAAAATCCTATTTAATTCGCGTCTCAAACGGACCCATTATTTTCAGTCTTAAGATTTCTTATATGGTATGAGAGCTCGGTTGCGTGCCAAGTGTTCGATTCTATTACTCGGTAAAGATGAATGGTGGAAGCAGTGCCTCTCATGCCTCTGTAGAAATGCTTGTTGGTAACAATTATAGTTACTGGAAGCTATGCATGGAGCTTATCTATAAGGGCAGGATTTATGGGATCTTATCTCTGGGGATGAAGCTGTGATTCCAGAAGATAAGCCACATAATGCTGAGTCGCGAAAGCGTGACAAAACTTTATTTGCTTTGCGAACATCAATGAGTAATAAAGAGTGCATCAAACATGTTTGTTATGTAAAGTTGCCAAAGCAAGTGTGAGAGACACTTGAATGTTCACCCAGAAGAACATGATGAGACTGTAGTGTTTGGAGAATGACCTTGTTGGGATGACTCAAGGTAATTTTTAGATTTCAGAATATTTTCTAGAAAATAAAACCTTCTTGTGTGCTGAAATTCCAGAATTGGATACAGAGGAACCTGTGAGGGATGCCCATTTGCGTTGTTATCTCATTCGTGGACTACGAAAAGAGTTTATGCCTTTTATCTTTTCGATACAAGGGCGACAAATCAACCTTGTATCATTCAGTTGGAGAATCTGCTCTCAAATTAGGAAGCCTTGGTGAAAAAAATGGCCAACAACAACAAGCAATCTCTCTCTCAAGTGGAGGATGTTCATTACACAAAAGACAAAGCAAAACAATAATTTCTTCTCCAACCATTCTAAAGGTGACAACAGGCAATCCAAAACGAAGGGGCAGTTTAGAGGAAATTCAAAAGGCTGTTACAGGTGTGGAAAGCTGAGACATTTAAAGTGCAATTTTCATGTGAAGGTGGTGTGAAATCGGTGCGGGAAATCATACCATATTAAACAAAATTTTATGTCAATATAAAAAATGCAGGAACAAATGTTGCACATGAAACTAGTGAATCTGAACAACTCAAATGGGAACCGTGCTTATCCATTGAAGCTATTGATCAACCGGCTAACGTTACTTCTGTTGTCTACCAGACCAATGCAGAAACATATGATAATGTTTCCATAGACTATAGCAAGGAATAGATTGTTGATTCTGTTTGCTCTCATCTCATGCAACGGGAAATGCTTCTTTACTCTCTGATGTTCATGCTCACTGTGTGGGAAAAAGCAGTTGTGAGAGCTGATAATTCATTACATCCTATAGTGAAATAAAGACATTTTTGTGTCAAGAAAGATATTTCAAATGCTGGAGGCATTTCTCTCAAAGATGGTTTAGCAAGAACAATAATTCTGTCAACTTAAGTTTAACCCAAGGTAATAAATAGCAAGAAATTCAACTTTGAGAGTATTTTTTGGGCTTATTAAAAGAAGGAAATACTTTTTAGAATAAAGGCAAACTATAAAGTACTAAACAGATAAATTTTTTTTTTTTTTTTTTTGGCTCTTGACTTTTCTTAGTCGTTAGTTGTTAGTCGGACAAATTGAGCTAATTTTGAGCTCCTTTAAGATTTATGTTAGGTTCCATAGATATGGCAGCAAAGATAACTTACCCACTAATCTGGTAATCCTTTTGAAGCAAAAAAATGTATTTGGTAAATAAAAATAAAAATGCTTGTTCATGAAGTTTGTTTCTTTTCACAATAAAAAATAAAAATAAATAAATAAAAAAAGATGTTTTTGAAAGTGGCTTCTTGTTTTTGCTTTTAGATTTTATTTTATTTTATTTTATTTTTTATAATTTATAGTTCTCGTTAAACCTTTTTTTATTTTTTATTTTCTCTTATCTTTTATATTTTTTTCCTTTTAAACATTTCTTTAAAACTCACTCTTATTTTTTTCTTACTTGATTTCTCTCTCATATTTGTTTTAGATTTTTTCTTTATATATATTTTTTCACTTGTTTTTTTAATTATATTTATCTCTACTATATCTCTCTTCTATATATTTGATTTTTTTTTAATCTTTTTTCTCTATTATATTTATCTCTTCTATATCTTTTTTTTTAAGGTCTTCTATGTCATATTTGAAATCATTATTTATTCGTGTAAAAAAAAAAATCATTACTTATTAATTTATCAAATTAATATTTTTTTATTTTTAAAATATATTGATAAAACTATTTTTTAGTAAATTAGTTATATAAACTTTTTAAAAACTAAATAATTAATATGATTGAATTTGTATTTCAAAATAAAATTACAGAAATTCAAATAACAACAGTAAATATATAAATTAAGAATATTTAATATTCTTAAATATACATATTCGCAACACTTTACGATTTTAGTTTACCAAAAACTATTCAACTACTTTTAAAGTTTACAGTATTTTTAAAATTATATTTTGCCAAACAGCTTATTCTTCTTAAATCACATCATTGAACCCTCATCTTAAACTCAAAAACTTCCAAAAGTGGTTGAGCTCCTAGCTAACGCATTAAATGCGGAAATGGGGTATCCTTCAATTCTTCAGTTATTCCTCCCTCTCTATATATTTGGAGGTTGAAAGTGGTGAGATGCAAGTAAGGAAAGTTTAGCAAATTGGATTAGAGTATCAGTTTTCTTGGCAAAATGAAGGTTTACAACGATGATGAAAAACCGATTGTTGCAACGCAAACCCAAGATGTCTCATCAGGTTTATTTCTATTCATATAACCATGCATTTTACCATTCAAGCATCTCACATAGTTTCGGCTTATGAACCAGCCAAATCTTGCTTCTTTTCCTTCTTTTTTAATTTATTAATTAGCATATTATAGTTCTTTTCGTAGTCCTATTTGGATCCGTGTTTGCTAATTAATTGTAGTTGCTAAGATTATATAGCATACATATACTATAATATTTTGTTGTTTGTTTGGTTAATTTGAGATGACATATTTCAGGGGATAAAATCCATCATCTTGCTTCTTTTTCTTCTTTTGTTTGGTACTCGTAGTTGGGTCATCCGTGTTAGCTAATTAATTATAGTTGTTAAGATTTTATAGATATATAAACATAATTATTTTGTCTCAAAGGCATCTCATTCGCACTACAAAGTTACAAGATGGTAGTTGAGCTATGTTTTTTATAATAAGAGCGGCCGGTTGGGATAATTTCTAAATCTTCGTAAAGTCTTTTTTAACACTTTATTCCATTTTATTTTTCTTAAACTATATTAAATTAATGAAAAATTGGTGATTCAAGTACTATAATTTATTCCCCCCTTCCCCATTTTAGCTGATTAAGATTATATACCATACTAGAATATTTTATTGAATGCTTGGTTAATTTGGCATGACATCTTCCAGGGGATAGAGGTTCATCATCCCGAACGGATAGAATAAAGGTGAATATCATCAACAAGTTGGAGGCACCACTGGAAGAAACCAAATTCAAGGTGATGCTGGAGCTCATTGGAAATGAATCTGGCAACAACAGACCTGGACTGGATCTTGTGACAGTCTTAGATTGCAGCATGAGTATGAAAGGAGAGAAGTTGGAAAAAATGAAACTTGCCATGCAATTGGTGATCAAGAAACTTAGCCCCATTGATCGTTTGTCGGTTGTTAAATTCTGTGGGCACTCAGAGAGGTTGTGTCCATTGCGCCCGATGACTGAAAATTCTAAAGCGGAGATTGAAAAGCTGGTCAATAATAATATAGCTGCCCGCGGTAAAACAAACATTTATGATGGCCTTAAAATGGGCTTAGATGTGCTGAATCAACGCAGATACACCAGCGGGCGTGTGGAAGCCATCATGCTTTTGTCTGATGGTCCCCAAGATCAGCAGTATAAGGATGCTGCCCAGGTTCAGGCCGACAAAGTGCCCGTATACACATTCGGTTTGGGTGTAGACTACGATGGGACGGTACCTTGAAATAAACCTTAAATATTCAAAGAGTTATATAACTTAATTTATTAATTCACTTGTACATCCCTCATTGGATAGGTGCTCAACGCCATCGCAGACAACAGCTGTGGAGGAACGTTTACAGATGTTCAAAACGAGGACAACTTGAGCGAAGCATTTTCCCAGTGTTTGGCAGGGCTTCTCACCGTGGCTGTTCAGGACCTGAAGGTGACCTTCACACAACAAAATTCGACAATCGAAAATGTGTCCGCCGGAAAATATCCAAAATCCAATGATGTCGGTTCTGTAACTGTTTCGTTGGGCGATCTCTGCAAAAAAGAGCTACGCAAGGTTATAGTGGACCTTCTTCTCCCTGCTGTTAGTAGTACTCAGAACGGCAGGGATGTTCTTCAAATCAGTTACACGTTAGGTGGTACCAAATATTATAATGGATATGTTTTATGTGTTGGGTTATTTTGACTCAATCTGATAAACATATGTATGAACGTGCAGTATTGGCGAGGAACCAGTAGAAGTAAAACCTATATTCCTTTCCATAAACCGCGTCCTAACATCCCACGAACGAGAGAGAGAGGAGTTGAAGACTGAGGAGATCCGTAACAAGACTGTACCGTCGATTAAAAAAGCAAGAGAAATGGCTGACATGGATAAGCTAGGCGATGCTAAGGATATAATCGTTGAGACACAAAAGTGGCTAGAGGTTGAGGCACAAAAGTGGCTTGAGGATGAGGTTGATGAGCCAAAAACATTGATTGAGATGCTGAAATATGAGCTGGAACAGCTCTTGAACTTGATGGAAACAAAAGATATCTACGACAATCTTGGGCGTAGTTTTGCACTCTCTTGTGAGACATCTCACGATCGACAGTGTTTCGCTGCAAAAGGTGATTTGGAAAATGTGCACTTATTTTAAGCACTAAAAATATGATTCTAAGGATTGGGCGCACACAATGTTAGCTTATTAATCATTCAAATCTTGCTTTTTTTTTTTTTTTTTTTTTTTTTTTCAATTAGCATATTATGGTTCTTGGTAGTCCTATAGTTGGGTCATCCCGTGTTAACTAACTAATTGGAGTTGTTAATATTATATAACATACTAAAATATTTTGTTGAATGTCACATATTTCAGTTGCATCATCCCGAACAAAGGTGAAAATCATCAACAAGTCGGAGGCACCACTGGAAGAAACCAAATTCAACTTGAAGTTGGAGCTCACGGGGAATGAATCTGGCAATCAAAGACCTGTACTGGATCTTGTGACGGTCTTAGATGTTAGCTTGAGCATGAGAGGTGAAAGGTTGGAAAAAATGAAAAATGCCATGCAATCGGTGATCAAGAAACTTAACCCAATTGATCGTTTGTCGGTTGTCACATTCTCCAGTGACGCCAAGATTTTATGCCCATTGTGCTATCTAAATGAAAATTCTAGAGCGGGCATTGAAAGGCTAGTCAAATATTTAGAGGCCCAGGACCAGTCCGGGTGACATAAGTGCTGGTCTTGAAATGGGCTTAAAAGTGCTGAATCACAGCATGTACACCACCACCGAGCGTGTGGTTGCCATCATGCTTCTGTCTGACGGTGGCCAAAATCCAACCGAGGTTGACGTCGGCAACGTGCCTGTATACACATTCGGTCTTGACACCGATCTAAAGGTATGTTGAAAACAGCCTTAAATATTGCAAAAAATTGTATTACTTACTTTACTAATTCATGTGTACATCCCTCGTTGGGTAGCTGCTCAAATCCATCGCAGAAAATAGCAGCGGAGGAACGTTCACAAATGTTCAAAACTTGGACAACTTGAGCGAAGAATTTTCTCAGTGTTTGGCTAGGCTTCTCACCGTGGAGGTTCGGGACCTGAAGGTGACCTTCAAACAAGTCAATTCAGTAATCAAGAATGTGTATGCCGGAAACCATCCACAATCCAATTCCACGGACAATGATACTCGTTCTGTAACTGTTTCGTTTGGCAATCTCTACAAAAAAGAGCCACACGAGGTCAATGTGGACCTTCTTCTTCATGCTGTTAGTAGTACACAGCGCGTGGATATTCTAGGAATCAGTTACACGTACAGGTGGTACCAAATATTATAATAGATATATTTATGTTTTTTGCTTTGGGTTATTTTGACACCATCTAATAAATATAATGTATATGTATGCATGTGCAGCTTTGAGGGGAAACAATTTGGTACCAATCCTAGAATCGTTACCATAACTCGGCGAAATTCTGCGCCGATGATAAATGAAGCAAGAGAGGTGACAGACAAGCAGCTGGAGGTTGCTAATAAGATGATCAGTGAAGCTCAAAAGTTGCTTCAAAATGTGGTTGATGAGACACTGAACTCTGAGGTGCAACAACTCAAGAGGTTGATGAATTCACAAAAACTCTACAACCAGCAGGAAAAGAGTGAGGAGGTGACAATTGAGATGAGATCCATCTCCTGGCTGCAGAGAGTGGGGAGGGAACAAGCAGGTAATTTGCATAGTATATGATTGTTGAATTCAATTTTTTAAAATCATGCTGATTAGGATTAAAGAAAACAAGCAAAATTATATAAAGACTAATTGGCTCTGATGGCTCTTTTGTTTTCAGCGAATTTGCATTTTACTCCATCAGGTTCTAAATAGTCATTAAACCCTTTAAACTTTGGACGAATTGGCACTTGCACTTTGTTCAAATTTTTCTAGAGTATTTTTTTTTTTTTTGGCATCAAGTCACATCAATTATACTTCTTTCATGAAAAGAAATTAAAATATGTCAAAAAATCCTTTCAAAATATTTTTTTTTATTTGATTCTAATATATTTAGATTTTTTCAAGATTTAATGGAATTTCTTGATATATTTTAATTTCTTTTCATAAAAGAAGTATAATTTAAGTGACTTGATGCAAAATGTAAAAAAAAAAAACTCACGAAAAAATTAGACAAAGTGTAAGTGCAAATTTGTCCAAAGTTCGAGGGATTTAACGATAACTTTAAGACTTAAGGGGACAAAGTACAAATTTATTAAAAATGAAAGGGGACATCAGAGTCAATTAATCTTATTTAAATGCAAAAGGTTGATCCATATCCATCATAAAAAAAATTGGATAAAAAGAGTCAAATTAAATAATACTTGCTAATCATAATAAATAATAATAATAATAATTACAACAACAACGCAACATAGAACATACAATCTCAATTATATAAAAAAATAATAATAATAGTAACAAAAACTTTTATCGATCTTAATTAGACTTGTAATATAATAGTTTATTTTATTTTATTTTTGTTTTTAGGGAACATCAAAATAATAGTTGAGCCAAGGAATTAGGACATCTGCCTGCTAACAAGAGACCGTAATCCTTCTAAGTCTCAGTTTAGGAAAAATTCTCGTGGATATGTATACTAGTGCTCAATTTTAAGATTTTTTGTGGAAAAAGACATCTCAACACTAATATAGCAAAATATTTAGCACAAGCTTGATGCCAATAGCATCAAATATATATGTAACATTTTTCACATTCAAAAATTATATTATTATCATTATTTTTAAATTTTATTAACTCAAACATTAACTTTAAGTTTTTGTTAATTTTTGTACTTAAAAATGATTGATTGGATAATATATTAAAATTATTTTTATTCATAAATTTGTCTTAAAAATAACCATAAACAAAAAATTTCAAATTTTGGAAATTGAATGATACAGAGTAATATATATATATATACTTGTAATTATGATTTGTACGAAAGAAAATCAAATTAATTTGTAAATAAAATAGTATTAAAGTATAAATAGTATTTTTTTTTTTTAAGCACAAAATGCACGTTGGAATAAATATAAAAATTTAGTGTTAAATTAACAGTTCGATACTTTTATGCTAAATATAATATTAGCAAACTCTTGTGCATTAGAGATAGACTCAAGTCCATCTCATTCACATGAAAAAATATATATATAATAAAATAAAAAATGAAAAAAGTTACAAAATGGTGGTCTTCATAGTAGTGCGCATCTTCTAGTTCCAAGTCGTTGTGGCATAGTCTTTCTTTGCATAGTCTTCTATTATATTTTCTTTACAAATATTAAATTAATTGAAATGAAAGATGGATTTATTACTATATATTTAAGTTGGTGCTAGGTAGTGTTGGATCTCCATAGGAACCCACCCTCTACCCTTTTATTTTATTTTGCTATTTGTGGCATTTGATAGGAGCTGGGAGGCATCAACTGTTCACAGCTACAATGACGTGAAAAAACGTATGGGCTTTTCGCTTTTCTAATTTTGGCAGTATTATTCAAGTTGAGTCTTATTTCTGATATTTTCTTAAGCTTTATTTCTATTTTCTGATATTGTCTCAAAAATTCGTGTGCTACATCAGCCATAGAGTTTTTGCTAGATCGCACAGTGGTAAGAGAAAGAATTCCCGAATCGTTGAATAGGAGTAATAATTACGTGGGATGGAGTGAGAAGGTAAAAAAAGACTTGGAGGAGTTAAATTTATTTTAAGTGATTGAGGAAGCACCCATAGAAATCACTGAATCTATAGAAAATGTTGATATGGGTAGAGTCATCAAAAAGTTGAGTCAATTTAGAGAGAATTGGATGGCCTTAATTTTGATCAACCAGGCATGCGGCTTTCCTATAAACCTGGAAATTATTGATCTCCATTCTGCAAGAGCGGCGTGGGACACTTTGGCTATAAACCGGGAGCAAGGTGCATGTCTCTCCTCTCTCTGTTATTTCTATATTTTCTTCTTGTTACTGCCTATACGAATTTTGACATGGTTGAAAAAATTGAAATATGAGATATAGCAATACGACATTATCCAAATTTTATAGTCCAAGTTGTATAAATTGCAAATTTTAGTATACTTACCAAAATCTCCTATTAAATATCCGTATCTCTCTAATTTTAAGAGAGAAAAACAAAATAGAGATCGGAAGAGAGAAATGAGGATTTTGTATAGGAGAATCTCAGAAGGCACACATCTTGAAAAAAAAAAAAAATTTACTAGAGACCTAAAAATAATTAACGTTCGGGTATGATTTTTGTTGGTTAGACACCAATTGAGATCCGAATATATATTTGACAGGGAATTTGAATTACTTATGGTCAACATGATCGAATGTGGAGAGCTTCTTGAGTGCTGGGAAATGTGGTGATTGGAAGACTGCAGAAGGCCTCCTTGATTCAAATACTGAACTAGCGAAAGCTAGAATTCCTTCCTCACAAAATACAATATTACATCTAGCATGTCTGGCTGGAGAAGTAGATATTGTGAAAAAGTTGGTTTGGATAATGGAAGAAAAAGATTTAGAGATTCAAGACAAAGATGGTTACACAGCTCTTGCAAAGGCTTCCATCAATGGAGACAAACAAATCGCGCAATGCATGGTTGAAAAGAGCAGGAGATTAGTTTCCATTCCCACTGGCACCAAACTCCTTCCGGTTGTAATTGCTATGATGTATGGCAATAAGGAAATGGCTTCGTATCTCTACAATGTAACGCCGGAGGAAGACCTAACAAACAAAGATAACAAAGGTAAAAGTAATAGTAATGGCGCGACTCTTTTAACCTACTCTATAAATGTGGGATGATGTCTGAAGTTGTTTGAGATGTTGGGCAGGTCGGGACACCGGAAAAGAAGGAAGAAAAACAGGGGAGGCGAACTCGCCGCCGG
>WUAT03345374.1:0-10535 GCA_010015005.3 Ulmus americana | reverse complement strand
CGCCCAAACTTTATTTACCGATTGTGAACATAATTTATACTTAGTCTAATTAGTGGATCTTTTGTATGTGATTCACATATACCCAGTAATAGACATTAAACAAGTATTGGAGCATTATGATACTTTGCCATATAAGAAAGCAAAATATGCAATCTAACATATACTTAAATAAATGGGAATTTATTTATTTCAATCAATAATAAATGTCTTTACAAATTAGGATAAAATGTTGTTTTACATAGCACTTATCCTAACAGTAACCTCCTAAATCAATCAATAATTTAAAAAAATTAAAAATTCTTTGAATTTGAAGCATCGGCAGGCACCAGCACAGGCTGAAGGTCGCATTTGGCTTGACCGGTGTCCAGTCGAGCTCCTAGAGGTTGAGTAAGTGGGAGGCAGCCGCGTTATGGCTGATTTGGGCAACTAAGTTCGTCGGGCTGTTCGTCGCATTGGAAGGGAAGGTCAAGGAGAAAAAGACGGGCAAGAGATGGCGGAGTGCCCTGTTCGTCGCATATCTGCAGAAAAAAACAAAGAAGACGACCAACACAAGCTCGACTGCGGCACGACTGCTTTTCGATTATGTAGTCGTGCCCCTTTGGGAAGCTTGATTGCTTCAGTCGTGTGACTGGTCAAAGGGGGAAGTCATGATTGCATGGGCTAACCGATCGGGAATTGCAGAGGTGGCCAGAAAATGCAGAGAATGTGCCAAAAGAGATGAAGAAAAAGAAGAAATAGGCTTTTTAAAATTAAATAAAATCAAAAACAACTCTTGCAATATCACTTTTTGCAAAAGTTATTCATCTAATTTTCCCATTTTATTGATCATAGCTATTTGGTTCGCAATTTTGTAGTATTCTAAGTATAGCATTATAAATAGGGCATTCTAGGGAATTCTAAACAGAATTTTGGGTTTTTGTAAAAAGTGGTGGATCCACATAATATAATAATAATAGATACAAATAAATAATATTTTATTTAAAATGGGGTGGATATATAAGATTTTATTAAAAAAGTGGTGGTAAGAGGTGATATTTTATTTAAAATGTGATGGAGAAATGTAATATTTTTATTAAAAAGGTGATGGAGAGTGAGACACACTCATATGAAGTTACTATTGTAAGAAGATAGTTTTTTGACAAATCACAAAACAAATAGCTATGAGTTTTTAAAACACTGGTTGGTGATTTGGAATCACCCACCAAACAACCCCAATAAAATAAAAATGTGTTATTTTAAGATAAAATGAAACTTATATTATAAAGTAATTTGATGTTGATGAGTAAAACAATATCTTTTGCAAACAATTTTATAAATATATAAAAAATGAAAATTAAAGGTCTAAAATCCAAATGGAAGAAAAATAAAAATATTAATTTGTAATTATTTTTTCTTTTCAATAATTGATGAATTTTTTTATACCAATATTAGTAAAATATGGCCAGTTTGGTAATTCTTTTGAAGGCCTTTTGGTAAACATAAATAAGCTTATGTTGACGGCATAAATGCTTTTTGTTTTTGCCTTTTAAGTTTTATTTTATTATTTTGTAATTTATTTTTTTTACTATTTTTTATTATATATTTTTCTATTAATTTTTATATTTTTTCTCTCATTTTTTTTCCTTTTATTTATTTAAATTTTTCTATAAACACTCTCATATTTTTCTCTCATTAAAGTTTCTCTTTTATATATATTTTTAGATTTTCTCTCTCATATTTTTAGTTTCTCATATCTCTTTTGTATATTTATATCATATATCATGTTGTAATTAAATATGTTTATAAATTCTAGATTGACATATATTTGAAACCACTACTTCTTAATTTACCAAATCAATATGTTTTATTTTTATTTTTAAATATAATAATAATAAATATTTTTATAAATTAGTTATATGAACTTATTAACAATTAAATAATTAATATGATTGAATTTTTATTTTTGAAATAAAATTAAAAAAATAATATGATTGAATTTTTATTTTTGAAAAAAAATTAAAAAAATTCATATGATAATATATATATATATATAAAATTAAGAATATTAAAATTCTAATACATCAAAAAATAATTATATTAAATTTCTATGCATTATAAAATTATCAAATTGGACATTATCACTATATAACGATTTATTAAGCTAGTTGTATCTGTTTTAACCTTAATAAAAATCAAGAATAAAATGAAGCAAATATAATATGTCAAAAAATTAGCTAAAAAAATCAAGTGCGAAAGGATTAGAAAAATCAAACGCGAAGAATATCTTTGTACTTTCACATTCAAAAATTATTTTGATTTACATTAATTAGAAGTATATAAATTAAATATTTAATTTGTTTATCATTTTATAATTATTACTTTGTATTCAAAGTTAATTATTTTTTTTAATGCAATTAAATATTTTATTGCTAATATCTTATCACTAATTTAAATAAAGCATGCAATTTACATATTCATAAATTTGAAAGAAAAAAAAAATCCAACTCACAAAAAGACTAGTGAGTCTCATGGAAAGTACATAAGAGTAATCTAATGAAAGCAATGTTGTGATGTGATTGGATAGCGTCCAAAGTAGAAGTGTTTTGAAAAGACTCACTCGCCATTTTTTAATTATAATTTTGAATATTACGTTTTAAAAATAACTTTAAAAATTAAAACAAAAACAAAAAGAATAAACAAAATAAACAAATCAATTATTTAATGAATAAAATAAAAGAAAACAAAGATATGTGTGCAAAAGCCTAAAAAATTTAATTTATTTTGAAATAAAACGGATAATTACTTTTTAGTACATGTACTTTTTAAAATACTCGAAATGGACCTTAATATTTCAATATAACAAAAATGTACCTTTTATTTTAAGATTATTACTCACCGTAGTCTGAGTCAACTAAAAATTAATCAAACTTTCAAATCCCAAAAATAACTTTTATATTTTAAATAAAATATTCATAAAATAACTTAAAAATGAGTATTTTGGATACTTTACCCGAGTTTGAATTATATTTAAATTCTCAACAATAAAATATAATTAAAATTTCTCAAACAAAATATTATATTAAATTAAAAAAGTCATATTTTGGACATTTTACTCTAAATAGTTAATAGAGTATTGACCTAGGGTACTTACCTTTATTTGGTAAAAGGGAAAAGTCGAAGGGGAGGAACATATAAAAAAGAAAGTTAAGATATGTAATTATTTAGTATAGTAGATTATTTGAAGGAATAGAAAATAAGAGAAATTTAAAATCTAATTAACCATGATATTCAAAATGTATCATACAGTCATCTAATTAATATTTAACGTATAATTGTTTCATAAGGAAGACCTTTAGATGGAATAAAAAACATTATACTCTCTAAGTATTTATCTTTTAAGTTCTTTCGGCCAAACAAAGCTTTAGAGTAATAATACCAAAATAGAGCGTATTTTTTTGTTATATTGAAAAGTATAGGAACCAAAATGTAATTATCCCAAAATAAAATAAAATAAAATAAAATAAAGTGAGATATTTAAATAAAAGGAGAGAGATAAACAGCAAGAAAGAGAAAGAGAAAGAGAAAGAGAGAAGAAGAGGAGGTGGTGTGAGTAAGGTGTAGTCTTCTCCTTCTCCACCTTTATCTCGGCCTACTTTTAAGCCATCTCCGCTCTGAACTCCCTATTCTCACCATTTTCTCTCTCTACAAACTTGCCCTTCCTTCCCCATTTCCATTTTTTTACCAACCTTTTCTCTCTCTATATATACTTTTCTACTCCTGTTTACGACTCTTTTTTCTTTCTACCATATGTGAATCTTCGTCTCAGATGTGTGTTGCTCTCTCTATGCTCGGATTCTCTCAGTTTTGTATCACAATTTACGGTGAGAATTCTGATTCTTCTATCCATTTTACCGCAAGTTTTGATCTTCTATCTATTTCTGTTCGCCATTGTTTTGATTCTGCTGTTTAGGGTTTTTGTTGATTTGGATCTGTTTCGGAATTTTGAATTTTCATCGTGTTTGGGGGGATCCAAGCTCGAAGCTTGGCGTTTGCGGGAAAATTCGTGATTCCAGGAAATGGGTTTTTTATTTTATTTTTAATATTAGTTCTGTGGTTTTATTTGTGAAATTGAAATTTCGATTTTGTCTTTTTTCAGGCGGCCCATCTTCACGAATTTCAGGACTCTCAGCTTGGCCTGAGAATTCCCGAAGCCAGAAGCTTTAATTTCGATCTCTGTTCCATTTCGACTCGGGCTTTAATTATATGGTATGTATTTTTGATTGATTAGCTATGCATGGCAATTAATTTTCTATCTATTATATGTGCTCATAATTTAATGCTTACCGTCTCTTTTTTCAGTTGAAATTATGATTAATTTGGGTACTTTCTTTTTTTATATATAAATTTTTACTTGATCATTAAATGCTAATTATTGTTTTTGAAAGTGAATGCTAATTAATGTTATGACTATGGTTTTGTTCATTTAAAATTATGAGATCTATTTGACTGTCCCTTTATTATTCTTCTTTTTCTTTTTGGTTTTTTTTTTTTTTTCCTTTTATAACTGTTCAGGGTGATTTCTCCGATTTACTACTAGTTTACTTTCCTTTTCTGCTTAAATTTATCATATGTACATCGGACAATAACACACCCACGCAAGCTAATGAAAATGTAGTGTGTTCTAGACAGGAAGAAAAAAATATGCATACATGGAGTGCGATTTCATGTGTTTTTATTATAATTGAAAAATAAATTGTTCTAAAACGTGCTATGAGTGAAGTGAAAGAATGTAGGCTTACATAGGGGCTTTAAAATGTTAAAAGAATTTTGATTTGAAAATTAGCTTTAGGCAATGTAAGACTGTTGTTCTGCGTTTCTTTTCTCTTTTCCTTTGGAGTTTTTTAATTTCCAACTACGGTAGCATATAAATTTAGAGGCACCTAAGATTTTAAAAAATTTGTCTGCTGCAAGATTAACGTGTTTTATTTGTAAAGCAGTTCGATATATGCTTCCTTGGTCTTTCATGACCTGCCATAAATAAATAGACATTGAGTTGGATGTTTTGTTTACATCTTTTTATATGCTTTTTCGTTGTAATTCCTTTTTAGGTTATCCACCTATCATTTGCTTGGTTCTCAACTTCTCTGTCGGCATTGTAATTGGTTGCAGATTAGAGATGAGTCTGTCAACAAATGAGAGCGAAGATGGGGTGCTCTCCAATTATCAGAGTGAGTCACCACTGAATGATGACACTAATGGAGGAAGCTCGGGTGGTGGAATTGTTCTAAAGAAAGGGCCCTGGACAGCAGCTGAAGATGAATTGCTTGTGAAATATGTCAGTGAGAATGGTGAGGGAAACTGGAATGCAGTTCAGAAGAACTCAGGGTTGTTACGTTGTGGCAAAAGCTGCAGACTACGGTGGGCAAATCACTTAAGGCCAAACTTAAAAAAAGGCTCCATTACTGCTGAAGAAGAAGAACTAATAATTCAACTCCATTCCCAGATGGGAAACAAATGGGCGCGCATGGCAGCACATGTGAGTATATATTTCACCTTGTTCTTCTTTTTTGTTGGCAGTGTTTACTATATCTATCTTTAGGACATAGGGTTTCGTAATAATGAAGGAGCTTATATTTATCAATCATGAAAAAAGATGGGTTGGATTGTACGTGGTAATCCCTTACTGTTTTGCTGGGGTTTGAGTAGTTTATTAGTTTGGGTGTTTCTTACCCAAAAAAAAAAAAAAAAGAAGTTTTTGAGTGATGCTTGTGTAATTATATTGTTTAGAACAAATATAGCATACTTATCTAAACTTTTTAGAATTGTTTTGAAAAAAACCAGATTAAAGATTCTTTCTTTCTACTGGATGATTTTCTCTATGTAAACATTTATGAGAAACATCTATAACATCATTGACTGTTGGAAAAAAACAAGAAGTCCTCCTTACAAAACAAAACGATTAAATCAGTAATGCATTCTAATTTTATTTTTTTTAAAAGAAGAAAAGGCAGATTGAATCCCAGGTGTATGAGAAACTGTATATCCCCTATTCTATTTATCAATAGATATCTACAATGCAGTCCAGAATCTAATTCTATCCCATTTATTGTCTTGAACCCGTCAGTATCTACAAACACTCCTCTATATCTTTCTAACACACCGTCCACATCAGGATCAATTTCAACAATAATCCAAAACTTTTTTGCACCTTTGCTAAGAGGAGTATGAAGTCGAGGGAAACAGTTCTTCATAGATCACCCATTCAGTCTTGAATTCCCGCAACAGTTTAACCCACAACTTCGAAGAAACTTTACAATGTAAAAATAACTGATCCGCTGTTTCTGTATTCTCTCTTGATATAAGCAAATGGCTTTCTTTGCTGCAACATGTCAGCAGTGTCAACCTTTCCCAACACTGCAAGTAAGACCTGAATTATTCATAAGTTTTCTATATGACTTTGTTGGCTGGAGCAAAGGAACTGAAGGCTAAAAAAATAGGGAAAAGAAATAGGATTTGCAAGTAAATAAACTCCGGCACATCTAACTCCCATACCCTCTTATCAAACACACAGCCCCTCACCCTAAACCTGTCTAGAACTAACAAGATGTTACATATATCCTAACTCCCTCAAAATGTGGAAGTTAGCCCCTTCCCCTCTTCTTTCATCCTTCCCAAAACAAATCTTAGAACCCTCATATGAGGAAAACAACCTGCTTGTACCATTGAAATTCTGCCCATTTGCTTTCATTCCATACTTGCTAATTTATTTATCTTTGACCCTAACAAAGAAAATAAAAAATTGTGTATATATATACATAACCTAAATAGTCTCTAAACTCAGTAATGTCCTTATCTTGAAGAACTAATGGAGCACTTATGTTGAGAATTTAAGGACTGTTTATGCTTTAGAAAATAGTTCTGGGACCAAAATGCTACAAAGCTTATAGTTCAAGGGTCATTTGTGCCAAAAAGCCAAATGCTACTGAATATTATTTTCCTTCAGCTGCTATCTTTGATGCCTTGAGGTTTTACTTGTTTTAGAGCAGATGAGTATGATGAATTGAAATGTTGAATGTCAAACTAAAATGCTTTTTTCTTGGCAGGAAAGCCTGAAATTCTCCCATTTATAGGATACCCTTTGTTTCCTTAGGTTCTACATTTTATTTTACACAGTTATTTTGAGCTTCCAAATAATTTTTTGGGTGCAAATCATCAGTGTAGCATGCAGTCCTGTGTGCCATTTGACACACACTCACACATACTAGAAAACAGAAAAATATAATTAAAAATAATCTAATAATACAAGACTGAAGGGGTGAGGACAAGATGTCCACTGCCAAACAAAAGTAGCCTCTACACCACAAAAAAAGAAACTCCCACACAGATATGTGGGAACTTTCATATGATTTGTCGAGTATGTATCACACGATATGAAATGTGGCTGTCCTTACATTGGCATTCTCATTGTGATTGAAAGAAACAAACACAATATAGTGTTTGAAGATGCTGTCGAGAAGTCCCACACTAGTATTTTATTATTGCTTGTTACTAATTCAGTTTTTTTGATATATTTTTACGTGCTATACATCACTAATTAATGAATGCTTTTAGCAATATGTGAGAACGACCACACACAGTATATTCATACAATAGTCAATAAGTAATGAAGTACCCTTTGAGAGATAACTCACAGTTACAGCTTGCTTTCTTATTTTTGTTTTTGTATAAAAATATGTTCCATTACTTTATGAGAGAAACTAACAGTTTCTTTTTGTTCTCTTGTTAGTTGCCTGGACGCACAGATAATGAGATAAAGAATTACTGGAACACACGAATTAAGAGACGTCAACGAGCTGGTTTACCTCTCTATCCTGATGGTCTATGTTCGCCAGAATCGCAGGAGAATCAGCAAGCCCAGAACACTGGTGGCATTAATTGTGGAGACAGTGGCAATCATGATCTCTCAAAGGTTAACAGTTTTGATATACCTGAATTAGTATTTGCTAATGCCATGCCTTATGATCTGTCGGATTTTTCTATGGGTGGTTTGCTGATGAAAAACAGTAGTTCTTCTCCATACTATAGTGTAATGCCACAAACTATTCACTGCCAGAAGCGCCCTCGAGAATCAACAGATATATTCCCTGATTCTAGTGGTAGTGTCCAGAATGGTTTTTCACTGTATGACCAGTTCCCAAGTGATACTTCTGATAAATTTGCTAGTTCATTTGTCCAATCTTTTCCACATGATCTTGATTCTAGTAAGAGCTTGATGCCCTTTGGTGTAACTCAGGGTGGCCATTCCCTTACAAATGGCAATTCCTCTGCTTCCAGGCCCATTTATGGGCCTGTGAAGTTGGAGCTCCCTTCACTCCAATATCCACAATCTGATTTAGGCACCTGGGGCGCTTCTCCCCCACCAGCTTTCGAATCAGTTGATGGTTTTATCCGGTCACCTTCAGCTGGTGCATTCAAGCCAGACATCTCTCCACCATGTAATAGTGGCCTGCTCGATGCTCTCATTGTCGAGTCCAATACTCGGACTACTGCAAAGAAATATTCATCAGAGAAGAATTCAAACTCTACTATGACTCCTGGTGATATGACCAAGAATTGTGCTAGTAACATTTGTGAAACCAAATGGGAAGACTACAGAGAGGAGCCTTCTCCAGTGGGTCACTTTGCCACTTCAATCTTCAATGGGTGCATTAGTGCAAGTGGAAGTTCCTTGGACGAACCCTTCGCTGCTGAGACCTTTACAGGTGAGTGTCCATATTGGTACCTGAAGATAGAAATTACTGGAGTAGTTCTTAGTTTTTCTGAGAAATATATATACTCTGTTACATTTTTGCTACACATAGTTAGAACCTCATATGTTATCATTTGCAAAACCCTGAAATTTGTAATTTTTTTTTCCTGAACCCTTAGAAGTACTTGACGCAACTTACTTTCTTGATTGTCAAAATGATTCATATGCATGGTAATGATTAACTTTCCTAGTGTTAATGATTCTTTGTATTCGAAATTATGCATTGGTTCTTTGGAAAAAAATTCAAAAGGTTTGCAATTGTCTTAAAATATCTCAAGAAAATCTCCACCCATTGATTTGTTAAAAAAAAAAAAGGATGTCAAAAACAAAAATGAATCCAAGCATACCTTAACATTCTTCCAGAAATTCCTAATCTTCTAATAGGATTATCCTGTACAAATGCTTGTTAACTCTTACCTTTGGTTCTTCTTTCAGGGAGCAGTGTGAAACCAGAGCCAGCTGACCCAGAGTTGATCCCAGGGAAAGAAAAGAAATCACGAAGACAGAAAGACTTCATTCGTCCAGATGTCTTGCTTGGTTCGGATTGGTGTACCCAGAGTTTGGGTTTTGATGGGAACCAAACCATGCACGATCCTTTGGCCGCACTTCTCGGCGAGGATTATACTAGAGACTACAAGCACGCTGATTCGGTTTGTGGAAATGGTTCTTTATCATTCCATGACTTGGGGTATGATTCTTGTGAATGGAACAACATGCCTGGTGTCTGTCAAATGTCCGATTTTCCTTGAGAAGTTTGCTTTGTCAATTGTACCAACTTTGAAACCTTTTATTTCTTCATTTGTGTTCTTGATCTGCAGTTGAGCTTTCTTGTCGCAGAAGGGTTAGTGAGAGACTTTTTAAATAGTTGTTATTTGCTTGAAGATGGTGTCTTTTTGCTGGTGACGTTCGTTATTATGGATTTTTTAAAACAGCTATTGCATGGATGCCAAATCAGACCCTTTGTAATAGTTTACCAGTTTCTTGAAGGATTCTGCTCATGTTGCAGAATAATTAGGCATTTCTTGAACCTTTTGAAGATTGTGATTCAATGTATTGGATTCTGGTTGTGCCATGGATTTGATTTCTCCCCCTTTATTTTGTTATATACCTTAGATTTCTGAAATATGATGGTTTCTCTCTGTTCCTGAGCTGTTCTATATTGTCATGTGTCGGATTTGGTCACGACTCAGAAGAGGTACTCTTCAATCTTCTAAGGTTTTTTGGTGATACTTTCCTGCGTTATTCGTCGGAAACTTCCTCCTACCGGAGCCCTGAAGCCTAAGGGGGATCCTCTAGTTTTTGGGTTGTGGTCCTAGTTGATTAGAAAAAGCTATGGGGCTTTTCAAGCTTTGCTTTTGCTTACAAGCTGCCAGTGCCAAATTGTGACCACTAGGCATTAGGTAGATCGAGATATAGACCTTTTTAGTTTTGAGTCTAGCAGTATATATACTTCAATAATGGATCAAATTCTTTGAGGATCTAGATATCTAAATGTCCTTACATGGACGTTATTATTATTTTTTTTTTTATTCGAAAAAAACCCCGCATGGGTCTGTTTATCAAATAAAGAACCTGTTTTTATTACCAAAAAAAAAAATAGAGAACCTGTTTATGGTGAGAGGCTAGTCTTGCCAAATGACTAGTCCAATTCAATGGTTATTATCTCATTTGCTTTTGTCTTGCTGTCATACTCTTTGGGATGGCTGATGAACAAAGATGAAAATATCGCGATATATTCGTTTTTCAA
>WUAT03345153.1:0-10536 GCA_010015005.3 Ulmus americana | reverse complement strand
GATATTGACAATGAGGATGTGGCCTATGTGCGTGAAGATTGTGAAGGAGTATACGTTGAAGAAGACACCATTAGTGGTAAGAAAAGGAAAAGGACTTAGTCGACACTTGAGGTACGTAAATTTATGTTTATAATTTGTTTTCTATAAGTACATATATAAAACAAAATGAGATTTAGCAACTAACCAAATTTTAATGTTTGTTTTTTTATTTAGGTTACATATGTAATTCAAATGAGAAGACTTTAAATCATGAGTTGTAGACGTATATACTCCATAAGTTTATTATTCATATATGTTGTAAAAATATTATTAATATGTACTATGTTATTATTTAGTACAAATTTTTATTATTATAAATCTAGATTTATGGTTTATTTTATTATGAAATTGTATTTTGGATTTTATTATACAGTGACTAATAACAGGTTTTCTGTAATTAAAATCATGGGATTTGGAACCCTGTGGGTAAATTGTAAAAATAAGCAAAACAATTTTTAAAATGTACAGAGGTTTTCGCGAGAGTTTTCGCTATAAACTCTCGCGAAAACTGGTTTTTCGCGTGAGTTGTGAGGCCACCCGTCGCGGTATACTACTTTCCGCGACGGGCGCGCCTCACTAAAAAGTTATAGCATAACCAGTTACGGAGACGACTGTTGCACCCTCGCGAAAACCTTTCCGCATGAGTTTCAACTCATGCGAAATCCCTTTTTTTAGTAGTGTAACAAAAAAATAGATAATACCACATAACATCATGCATGAGAAATTAAGAAGAAAAAAAATTGTTCTTTTCTTTTCTTTTATCTAATTCTCTTACATTTCCAAACAATACGAATCAAGATTAAGATTAAAATTTTATTTAAAAATATAGCAAAACGATATTTTTACTTCAACAAGTAACGAAAATGAATTTAGAAAGGGAAAGAATATTCAGGTAGTAGAGAAGTAGCAATCAGCCATTTTAAAGTCTTTCGACTCTTTCCACGTCGTTATAGGAAAATTTGTCTACTTAATTTAAGTCTAATGCACGTCGTCCACGTAATATTTACTTTCAACGTTCAAAAAGAAAGAGTCAAAAGTTAAGTTTCAACTACCCAAAAGAAAAACCCACCACGCAAAACCTTCTTCCGGGGCAAAAGGCGAAAGATATCCCAATCATCTTTCACAAGGGATTTGAGTTTTTCCACACCCTTTTAATGATTCACAACTGTCCCTCCAATCATAATCACAGGGTTTAACGTCAAGACTGGCCATATTTTTCTTTGTTCCCCCCCCTTCGAATGGTCCTCAAGAACCAAACAGAGGCCTTCCCCATTCTTGACACTTTAATATAATATTAATGTCTCTTTATGTGTATATCTTCATACCATATCTTTGATGCTAAGATGATCACAACCGTCCATGATCCATCTAATTTGTTTCCATCATAGTCATTGGATTTAAATTTAATGAAAAACCAATGATCCAATTATTGATACTTAACAACAACAAAAAAACCCTGTCAAAGAATTTTCTATAATATATTTGATTTTTTTTCTTTTTTACGAGATTTATGACTCGCACATTATTAAATTATTATTATTATTATTTTTTATATATAAATAAAATCACATCTTGAATTTAAGACAAACCCTTAAATCTTATTCTCTACTCCCTCCTGTTGAGCTAGCTCAAATTGTAACAAAACAAATAATGATACTTAAGATTTATTTTATTTTGTTCACATAATTATTAGTTTAAGAAATAATTATGGGAAATTTTTATTTTGGTATCCTGTAGTTTGTCTCTCATACTCTAAAATTTAAGTTTAAAGACATTAGTATTTCGGTCAAAATAAAAAATTAAAACATTTTTACTAAATTTATTATATAAATAAAAAAAAATATTGAATAAAATAAAAATCAAACAAAATCAAACTCAAATTTTACATCCAAATAATTTATTTATTTAATGTTTTTAATAATGATATTTTTGATATTTTAAATAAATAAATAAAAGTAAAAAATATTGACTCGACATTAAACTTATTTTTCGGAATTATTAAAAAATAATTTGGTATTGTGATTTGTAAATAATTAGTAAAATATTAGGATGGAGGTTTATTGATGAAAGCAAGAATTAAAATTAATAGAAATATTACAAATATAAATTTATGAAAGTATCAATAAAAAAAATAAATAAAAATTATTATATTAAAATTATAAAAATATAAATATCGTACTTCTTACCAAATGGAAATCGGAGATAGTTTTCATTCATAGAGGAAAGACAGTTGCTATAGTTGTTGAACGCTCGTATAGAAAGGCTTTCTAGGTGGCTTACACATTAGATTATCCCAACACATAAATGGAAGAAAAAAATGTTAACAAATAACTGGGACTTGGGGCGCGTTTTATAATAGTTAATAGACTCGATAACAATTAACAAGTCAACAAAATCTCTGCAAATCTAACTTATATCGCTTTCCTTTTTAATTCTTTTTTTGGTTTTTTCTTCTTTTAAATCTTTATTCTTCTATGTATCATTTAAATTCTTATATTTAAATAATTTATTACATGTAATCCTCTACTGTTTTTCTGCCAAAAATCCTCTAATATTTTTTAAATCAAAATTATATAATAAACACCAAAAAACTAATAGTTTAATTCATATACTATGTATTAGGAATATAAAAATAAATAAATAAATTATGAACATATTATCTTTTAGTCATTTAATTTTAGTTGACATTTTGTAAAATACTTTAAATCAAAAAATTAATGTATATTACTATATTAGTTTTTAAATATTAAGAATTTTATGTAAATATTATAAACTACATGGAATATATTGGTCTTTTATTTTTTCCACAAAGTGTCACTGTTTTTCCATTTCTTGGTCTTCCTAACAAGTCCAAACCTCGTTTTATTATCCATCCATTCCCGAAATCATTTCTCAAACAATTTTTCCCAAAAATGAATCCCAATTTTCTCTCCTCGTCATCTTTTCTCCTTGTATTACTTTCTGCATTGTTGGTGTTCGACGAATTGCCACAATGTCAAAGCTTCTTCGATGGCTATACTGCGTGCAGCAAAAACTTTAGTTGCGGCCCGAAGATCACCGACATCGATTTTCCATTCTGGGGAGAGGGAAGGGAAATCAACTGTGGCCATCCGGACCTAAAGCTAAATTGCGAGAGCGGCAAACCAACTATTTCGATTAAGGATGTGAAATATAATGTTCTTGAGCTAAAACAGGAAACCCACGACCTCACAATCGCTCGAGCTGACTTTTCCGATGGAATCTGTAATCCCAAATTCGGAAACACCGATTGGGATCTCAAATTGTTCGAGTTTCCTCCCCTTCCCCCTCTAGGATCAACAAACATTACATTGTTCTATAATTGTTCTTCGGTTGCCGAATTTATTCCTGGCCCGATAAAATTTAAGTGTGGCGATGATGAAGATGGGTTGATATCAGCGGAAGCTGAAGCAGGAAACGGGTTTTGTGATTCGAGCGTGACTGTTAGGGTTCCTTTAGGTAAGTTCAAAGATTTTGACTGGGGTGGTTCTTCGACGTCGAAGGTGGAAGAGGCACTCAAAGAAGGATTTCATGGGAAATATAAGGTGGGTTTTCCGGCTTGCGATGAGTGTAGGAGATCCAAAGGTGTCTGCGGAAATGATGCGATTTCGACTCAAACCACTTGCTATTGCCCAAATGGTGCAGCTCCAGCTGGGATGATGACTTGTCCTTTGGGATCGGTATCGGAATCTGAAGGTCCACCACAACAAGCAGACAGTAAAACAGGTAACTTCGATCCAAGCTTTGTTTATTTGGGAATTTCTATTTGGTTGCACTGGTTCTCAATTTTGAAAATCGAACTTGCTATTGCTTGCTTTATGTGTATTTCCTACTAATCATCTTCTCTAAACGATGTCTTGATTGACCATTATCTGACATTTGATTTTATCATCATAAGTTGTTTGATGATTGTTATGATGAGTGGCTTGTATTACAAGTCCCTAATCAAACAAATGGCGAGCGGTCTAGAATTGGACTTCCCTAGTGACAATGATACATTTATTACGTGTAGAATATTGACCAAAACAACATATTAACCTCAGCTCTTGTTTAATAGAATTTAGTGTTTGGATTTTAAGTATAAGTTATTTCAAAGGAAATAAGAGCTAATTTCCTAGGTTGAAAAGTCTAGATTCGAAAGAGTTTCGTTTACTAGCTAGAATTGAAAAAGGCTATAGTAGTGTAGGGGCCAAAAAAGTGTCGTGGTTTGAATAAATTAGGTAACCTAGCAATATGTAGTCCATGGCCAAACTGTACGTCTAGTTCAACCAGATTACACTGCATCTTGATCTACATTAATCATAGGTAACTTGTAATTTAATCATGTTATTTGCATTTTTAGCATATTCTTTTTGAATATAGTACTATCTATATGGAAATTAGGATCACAACATTAATTCAACACAAAATCAAATAAAAGTCTTTGAAAATAGAGATTGGTTGAGGAGGGAGAAGATAGAGATTAATTAACAAACAAGTAGCACTAAATTATTGATAATAACCTTCCATCGTAACTGAGAGCCATTTCCTGGTCCCAAAAAATTGATGGCTTTTTGTTAGTTGGGTAGTCACTTTCAGAACTGTATAAATACTAATTAAGGAACAATCTTATCTTTAAACTTGCTGATGAGAGCTTTTCTGAATTATTGCTAAATTAAGTGTTACTAAAGTAATTTTGCTTTAAAAAATGCAATTTGTCTTTAAATTGTAGGTGATGCAACTATTTATATTGATTCTAGATTATTAGCCTCATGTAAGTCAAATATTATTTTCAAGTAATATAAAAAGTTCAACTAATATTATTTCTAATATAATATACGTATATGTACGTATTCATATTTAAAGTAGTTAAGTATGCCACCAAAAACAAAAGAGTAATTTAGAAAGTAAATCATCATTATATATATATAATAAAAATAAAAAGTTTTTACTAGGCAAATAACAGTAGCACCAAATTTATTAAATATCAACAACCTTTAACTTTGAAATTGAAAGCACTAATAAAAAGCTCACAAAAGAATTAAGGTTAGTGAAAAATTCAATTATTTGATTAATTCTTTCAAAAAAAAAAACATTTAAACAATATATTTTTGAGGAATAATTTTTTTAAAGCGAGTAAAATAGGGTTTTTTTTACTTTCTGGAATCCTCATGTTTTGGCTTATCCCAAAAAGTCCTTCCATTTTTTCAGAAATTACTTAAAGTACCTTCATGTTTGATTTTGTTACACCTGGTGCCCTAAGTCAACCTAGACTTGACCAATTGTTTTGGAAAATTAAAAAATACGATTAAATATTTAAATAAAAAAGTATTTATTTAAGATTATTAAAAAATTATACATTTCACTTAAACTGGGGTACTAGATCTTAATAAAATCAAACATAAAGGTACTTGGAGTAATTTTTAAAAAATAAAGGTATTTTTTGGGATAAACTGAAACATGAAAGTACCAGGATGTAAAAAACTGGAGTAAAATATATTATCTTTGCTATTTGAAGAACATTCATAATTAAATTTCAACGCGTAGAATTTTTTTAAAATTATAAAAATTACTTTAGAGTCTAAGATTTGTTTTAAAGATTATTGGTTTAGGAATTTTTTTTTTTCCTGGAAAATGCTCAAAACAATCTAAAAAAAATTAATTAATGGTTCAAATTTATTTCCTTTTTTAGGACAATTTTATCATATTTTAAAAATTAGTTATCAAAATCATCCTTGAAAGGGTTCTGGTTTTGGTCCAGAAGGTGTTAATGTTATTTTGATTAAAATAAGAAGTCTTTGTTTTTTTTTTTTTTAATATAATTATTTTAATACTTAATTTTTTAAGAAAAAGAAATACTTGGTCAATTTTTCAAAATAAAAAATAGAAGGGTTTTAATTTTAAATCATCCTGTTTATTTGTGTCTCCTACAGTACAAAAAAATCTTGTTGGTCAACTTTAAAATCTCTTCAGTTTAAATTAGATGATCAGTTGATCACCATTTTGTCGTAAATTGCAAATATTCAAATATCTCTTTAAGTGAAGTTTGAAAACATAGAAAAATCGAACAATAGAATAATATCGTTTTAACAAAAAAACAAAAAACATTGAATAAATAATAATTGCTCTCTCTCAGTTGTTAGCCTTCGTTGTCATGTTCTGAGGTTGTCATCCACATCTCTTTAAAATAAACATTTTTTCGATTTTAGCATGTTTAGGGTCAATTGACTTTGTTTTGCCTCTCAAGAAAATATTTTGGATCCTTTGTTATAGTAAAATTTAGAAATCTTCAATTGTTTCCCAGTGAAAAAAAAAATTATATATATATTTTGTGGTAGTTGCTTTGAAATGAAAAATAAAGCTTATAGTAAGAACAATTATAGTCTAAGAATATAGGAATGTGGAGTACATCCACAAAGAAAGGCTATAGCTAGCACCAAAAAAGGAGATAGACAAGTGAAAATTAGAACAAAATAGAGGCTTCACTTGTACTAAGAAAATTTAAAACCTTAATTTGATTCAAAATTTTGGGGCAAACTTGTTAAACTTAAACCATTCACAGATTGCATTTGACATAGCCTTGTTACCTAATAGTTACCGAATTGTATCTCTTGTTTATTTTCCATTGTCATAGCCTTTCTTTAATTTCTCAAGTCTCCCTCAATGATGAGCTAAAGCTTAATTTTTTCCTAAAGGGCAGAGAAGGAAAAATGCAACCCATTCTTTTCCAGTCTTCAGTTCTTCTTCTTTTTCACTTCCATAACGTCTCAATCAACCTTCGCCTATCTTCATGTGCCAATGATCCAAGGTATCTAAATTGTGGAAACATCAAAAACCACAAGTACCCATTTTGGGAACTCTGTCCTGAACATTTTGTTTACACCACACTTGACATCTATTTAGTTATGGTCCTAGCCTCAGGAAACATAAGCCTATTTTATGGATGTAAAGTCTGTAGAATAATCCCAAGACTTCCTAGTCCTCTTAGTTGCAATATAAAAGAGTCAAGTGTCAATGTTTTCTATCTTCCTAGAACTAATGGTAGTTATCCATTAGTAAGGTTTGTAGTAGTGTTCGTGTTCCGGTGTTTGAAACGGCGGCCCAGGCTCTAGAGATCAATACCAAGGCTGATAGTGAATGTAATGTAATGATCTAATTTAGTCCACATCGGCCAAGTATGGGATTGGCGTGTGGCTTATAACCTCTTTGGGCACCCTCCCCTTACAAGCCGGTTTTGTAAGGGTGAAACTCAATTGAGATTGTAACAATTGGTATCAGAGCATTGGGAAGGTAGCCTATAAATTGGAGCTTCCTCCTTCGGCAGCAACACACCCTGTTTTCCATGTTTCTCATTGAAGCTTCCTCCTTCAACAACAATACACCCTGTTTTCCATGTTTCTCAGTTGAGGCCAGCTCGTGGGATCTCTTCTTCCTCGCCGGTATTACCACCACAATTGACTCCAGAGCTCAAACTAGTGGTGGAGCCAGAAATGTTGTTGGGAGTGCGACCTAAGACTTTTACCAGAGTTTGAGGCAACTTGGGAAGATTTTCACATCACTCGGCAACAGTTTCCTGACTTTCACCTTGAGGACAAGGTGAATGTTTCGGCGGGAGGTAATGTTAGGCCACAGGTTCGTTTCACTTATTCTAGGCGCAGGGGTAATTCTGGTATGAATGCTAATGTGTAAGTCTATTATGCAATCTGTTATGACTAGAGGAGAGTTGTGGAATTCTGTTATGTTTCTGTTATGATGAGAGTGGGGAGGTGAATATAGGGAACAGGTTACTGTTAGAGAGGGGAATCTTGAGATTAGTCTGTACTAAGCTTGCTCATTTTTGGAGTCTCCAAGCCTCTCGAATGCTTGGTTTGCTGTACCATTCTAGTTCATAAATAAAATTCCCTCAGCTTTTGACTATCCAATGTTATTTTCTTAATTTCCTGCTCTAGTTTGTATCAGTTAACTACTTACTAAAAGGGATGGACAAAAAAATGCTATTGAAATACCATCATAAGGGATGAGAAATCAGATTAGTACCTTGATTTGTGTCCTGTTATATGTATAAGTTATGTGAACAGATTCATCACTAGCCTGGATAACTGCTGGATATGAAAATTCCATTGGCAAATTATTCTCCAATGTCAAAGCTTCATGCCATGAGTCGCCATCATCAGCGGATAGAGCAACCTTAAGAACCCCTCTTGAAATTGTATTGTAAGCGAGTAAGAGGCGACCATCCCTCAGCTTTACCCCGTCAATACCTGGTACGAGAATTCGAAAAAAAAAAAACAAAAATCAGTTCACAAGATTGGACTTGATTTTCAATTTCTTTCTAAGCACAGTCATCATACTAATGTGGGAAAAACACTGCGTGGGAATGGCTCGGATGGTTTCTTGATCATATAGCATTTTGGGGAAAAGGGAAATTGTGGAAATCGTGTGAAAGAGACGACGAGATAATTAGATGTTTTACAAGCTATCAATTAAAATATTTATTAGAAGACAAGGACAATTCAGCTGATACTGCGGGACCATTTCATAAATGTTAGTTTGAGAAGACACTATTAGAAAAATGTTGAGAGAGAAAAAATAATAATTTTAAAACTAAAATGTCCTATAGATAGTTGATGAAGATTTATAAGTAGAATAAAAAAAGAGGAATAAAAAAATATGTGTACAAGAAAAAATTATATAAAAACTTTAATAAAATGAACAATTATATATTAATTATAATGAACGTAATTTTCTCCATATTTCTATCCTAATTTGTTTTATGAGGCCAAACAAAAACTTGGAATGTCTTAGACATGGAATAAATCTTAAATTAAAAATATATGGAGAAGATTAATTTTTTTGACGGGATATCGAGAAAATTTATTAGTATTTGGTTTTATACTCTTTGACTAAAATTATATTTTTTTATAATTTTTTTGAGGCAATATTTTTCAGAAAAATTAGTCAATAAACTATCGAATTTTTTTTTTAATAATATAAATGATAAACAAATAAAAGGTCATGTAAAATATTCACTGAACTTTTTTTTTTTCTTTTCTGAAAATCACTGACTACTTTTGTGAATAGCACTAACTATTAAAAATAAACATTAACATTTGAAAAAAAATGGTCAACTTTTTTTTTGTTAAATAAGTTTAAAAAGGAATGGTCATGTTAAAATATATAACCAAAACACAACAAAGTCCTTGTAAAAAATATTATTTTAAGCATGGCCATGTCATAATTGAAGCGAGATAGGCGCAATTATCGGACATAAATTCATTGAAGTGAAACAGTGTTATTTATTTATTTATTATTATTATTATAATTTTTCATGCACTTTCTCCAACATTATTAAATTACTAGTGCATCTAATACGTTACTTGTTTCAACCTCTATTCTCTATAGTACTATTCTTTTATTTTATTTGCAGTATATGTTACGCTTTGAGCTGGTCCATTGTTGGGTCCATTTTCTTATCCCTTTAACCCAAATTACAAGCAAAATTAGACACCTCGATCTAAATTATCAATGGTTTGTCAAATGATTTAGAAACTTTATCAAATATTATTAATATGGAATCATTTTTTTAAGCAAATTATGACATGAAACATCACTCTAAACTCTAAAATCCAGTCAAATAGTATTGGTAGGATTTTAGGCTTCTGAAAATTTTAAAATCAAACATGTTTCCTTAAAATTTAATGAATTTAACTTGTATTTAAAAAATCTAAGCTCAATTAAATTTATCCACATGTTTATTTTATTTACTACACGAAATCATTTCAAATTTGAGTTAAGACTAATTTAATTATTTTTTTTATCCTTATTAATATTTATTTGTTTTAATAGTAATAATGTTTATTTGTTTATATATATTTTTAGATAGAGATGACGAGCATGATGAAAGTAAACAGTCAAAAGAGTTAGTGCGAAGAGGAAAAAAATGAGAAAGCTTCTGAAGAAGATAAGTAATTTTATGAACTTTTAGTCCAATTGCTTTGATACCTTTTTATGAGTATCTATCATTTCTGAAGTGGCAATCATGTATGCCTGCACTTGTTGATTAGTGTTCATAGCTGCAAAAAATAGAAAAAAAGAAAGAGACCACACAAGAAAGTCAAAAGGGTTAAATTCTAACATAAGCTTGTTGGCTCATTATTCCTTGATGTTATTCTTATTATTGTTTGTTATTAGGGTTTCAAATCCAAGCGAAAATTCTTTATGTATTTTGCCCATGTTTGTTTGCGAGCTGTTCTAAATATTTTGCAACGTGTTTATTTTTTATTTTTAATACTCTATTTTCAATAATTTAACATACTTGTTTTTTTATTTAAAATATTTTGTTTATCATACTTTATTAAAATATCTTGTTCAGGATAGTCGTAATTATATTTAAAATAATCCCAAAAAAGATTTTTTT
Organism: Ulmus americana; assembly: GCA_010015005.3. Classification (NCBI taxonomy): domain Eukaryota; kingdom Viridiplantae; phylum Streptophyta; class Magnoliopsida; order Rosales; family Ulmaceae; genus Ulmus; species Ulmus americana. Next base: position 83 of record WUAT03345153.1, on the reverse strand, counting down.
GATTTTCAAAATAATAATAAGGGATAATTATATATTAATACCCTCTAGTTTGACAAAGTTTCGAAAAGTACTTTTAAGTTTTA
>WUAT03345042.1:0-10537 GCA_010015005.3 Ulmus americana | reverse complement strand
TTAGTTATTAATACTCTTGTTTCTGAATTTGCTGCTAAAAACAGTGGACCGAGGGAAGATGCCACTCGTATTGGTTCCGCCGGAGTTGTTAGGCGTCAGGCTGTGGATATTTCTCCTCTGAGGAGGGTAAACCAGGCCATCTATCTTCTCACTACTGGTGCTCGCGAGTCTGCCTTCAGGAACATCAAGACCATTGCAGAATGCTTGGCTGATGAGCTCATTAACGCTGCAAAGGGTTCCTCAAACAGGTAAAGAGCCAATATTTCTGTGACTTTGCTCTGAAAAATTTTGTTTCACTTTTATGATTCCTATTTGTTTTCATTAATTCTTAACCATGTGATTCTTACTTTCTTTTTTGATAATGCTCGGTTATTTTTGTATCCAGTTATGCCATCAAGAAGAAGGATGAGATCGAAAGGGTTGCCAAGGCCAACCGTTGAGGGTTGAGGACCAAAGACGCGTACAAGAAGAGGATTTTGTTGCTTTGTCTTTTTACATTTTATTTAGGACGTTTTTAGGCTCATGGCTTGTGCCTTCTTCTTGTCCTAGAGAGGTATTAATCGGACCTAAACAGTTTTTCATATTTTATTTCACAACCTTAAATATTAAAGGGTGTCTTTGTTTTTGCCTATCTAACTTGTTCTGCGTTTATATATATATATATATATATAATCCTTGCTTAAGTTGCGAATTAGAATTTTTGAGAGGTGGCATAAACTCGTCAAAAAGTTCTTTATATTGGAAAATTACATTTTGATACGATGCGGTTTGAATTTTTTACATTATTATTTTTTTTCTGAAATACACTGCGTTTCTAATTCGCTGTTTATTTTGTTATGGTACCTCAAACATTAAAAAGATTTATAAATGTCAATTTTGTCCTAACATAAATGTAGATACGAAATGTTAAAAAACAGGCAATTAAATGAAAAGTCTCCAATTTATGCGGTTCTCCATGCACAACCACCAACGAGTAGTCATTTCTGCCTGATCACCTACCAAACCAAAACAATTCTATTAATCAAACCCTGAACCCCAAATCGCAACCTTCAATGCAAAATATAGCAACTTCCTCTCCTCATAATTTCTCTACACGCACAATACGAGTCCTCCATCAAAGCTTAGTCCTATCATTATCCGACTTAAAAAGAATATACAAATCGAACAGCGACAATAAAACCCCGCAAGCCCATGTGGAACAAACAAGCCAAAACTGTAAACTTCACCAATTTATACTACAATATGACAAAAAAATAAATAAGAAAATAAAAAAGTAACTCAAATCGTATTAAATTCAAATTCCATAGTCGTTATGATGGCAACCTCTGGGAGGCGGCAAACTTGACGTGGTTCTGGTTTCATAGAACCTATAGAAAGAAAACGGAAGAAAGAAAGAAAAAATGTTTATTTCTTTTTTAAATATATATATACAATCATTCTGAATTCCTTCATGTTTTTTGAATTCTTGTTCAAACCGAATCCACAATTAAGAAAGTTCAAAGATCTTGCAATTTTTTAGTTGAAGGTGATTGTCTTTTTATATTTGCATAGCTTAACATTAGAATTGATGCGATATAAGGTAATGACAAAAAATATGTATGACATTGGCAAATAATTTGCGATTACTTTTATTAGCACGCCAAAAACTTGATGCGAATTTTAACAAGTGCCCACGAGGACTATTTGCTACTAATTACCAAAATTAATTATCCCTTATACTTTTTGATTAAATAAGAAATTTGGAGTTGGAAAAAGAAAGTTAAATTGACAATTGAAAAGAGAAAAGATTGAAATTCAATAATAACAAACCTAGGGTTAAGGATTTCACACCAATCAATCATATGTACTTGATAATTTAAGCTAATTTTGCTAGACTTTATTGGAGATTTAATTGCCTAATTTAACTAATATTTTTTCTCAAACAATATTAGATTAACTCTTATTTACTAACCTATCATATCTCTGTTTACATGTGAACGCACTACCAATTTGTGAATGCATCGTCAGCAATTCAATTCTCAGTGAATAATTTGTGGTACTATGCTCAAATTGATATAGACAACAAAGTAGAGTCAACAAGCAAGAAAAGATATTAGTAGTATGAAAATTCATATATTTATATTCATTTTATTTTTTCTTCAAAATAATTAGTTCATTTTAAATACTTATTATTTTCAAATTTTCAAGCAAAGAAATTGTAGCAAGAAGTTCAAGGTCAATCATTTCAACTTTTACATTGTTCGTATAAATTGAAGAACCCGTCAAAATGAATGTTGGATGGTTCAAAGAAGTCGAAAATAGGAAAGAATTATAGTCCATTAGCGTTTTCTCTCTCTACTCCTACATTTGTGAATTTAGGAGAAGATGATGTGGCAATGCAAATAATACATTTGTCAACTTGGGTATACCAATAGACAGAAGGCAGAAAAAGCCCAACAATTAGTAAGCTCAAATAGAAATGGATCACTAGAAAATAGAACTCTAAAAAAAATATTTGCTCAAGAACAAGGAAAGACTTATCTTTGAGTAAGAGAAATTTTGACTAAAAGCACAAAAGGAATATAAGAGAATGATGTCCATTAATACTACTAACGTGCCTACATTTTAAGCACAATATGATGAAAATCATTACGAAGAGTTAATGCCTAATTATAGTTCTAATTAGTTTCCTCAATAATGCAATCACGTAGGGCAATCATGTAATACGATATGTAATGAAATCAGTTGCTTTATTATTACTATTATTGTTATTTTTATTATTTTACTGCATGTTTTTGCGACAAGTGCTAACAAGATATGTCTGAAGTTGAGAACGAGTTTGCCTCTCTCTATTTTGATGATGAATTTGAATAAACTCATAGTGTTCAAGTGTACGCTCACTCACAACATAGTTGAAGTAAGGTTGACTAATATCTCTCTCATCCTCAATGATTATGTTATACATTATAATATGCACGCCTTCATGATATCTTTAAGTGTTTCTTATCCCAAAGATGAGACAATTCACACATAATCGTAAATGTGACTGAATCAGCCCAGATGCTCGCTCTACACCATTCCTTAAGTTTTGAGATGCTGCAAAACGTTTATTCTTATTTCTTTGTGGAGATGAGATTATTTTAAGAAATGTTAACCATGAGGGACATACTCCATTAGTTAGATAATATTTCATTGTATATTCATAACTATTAATTGAATAATTGATAAGAATAGCACATCATTCAGCAAGATCATTAAAGATCGTAGATTGCTCCAACACCTTGACGTGTTAAGAGAACTTGGTAATCCAAAGAATGCATGCCATATCCAAATATCATATTAATCAACAACTTCGAAAAATTATTGTTGGTTAAAAAATGTGACTAGAGTACATACCTTGCCATGCAACAAGACAATTCTTCCATTTCTAATGCATATAGTCAATGCTCCCCAACAATCTAGAAAAGCCACTATCACTATTAATAAACTCCATCAATATGGTAATATGAATGTTATTTTGTGATCTCAAATACTCATTCCCAAACACAACAATAATTGCTTTAACAATTTTTTTTAAGACTCTATAACAATGCTTTTGCCAATCCACACACACCCATCCACAAAATCTGTTGGTAACCTATAAGTAAGCATCCTAAATGCAGTTCAACTTTATATTTTATTTTTTATTAAGAGATGACTGATTGTACTGAAAATATGAACAAATAATAAATTTTATCAAATTCTTATTCTTCAAGATCAAGGTACAAATGGATAGAAAAGATTGATTTTCTAATTGAATCCTAAGATCAAATCTTTAAGTCTAACTTGAAAGTAGGAAAACATAACTTTCCTCTCTCAACTTCTCTCTTTTTTCTAGAAAAATGAAAGTGAAGTCCTACGTCTCTAACTTGTTAGTTATTTATAGATTTCATTAACTGCCAAAACCTTCATCCTTCGGAAATTCTTCCTTTAGCCAACTCTTGGATTTGACCGAAGGTTATCCTTCAGTCAAGCCCACTCCTTCGTAAATGACATTTTTCGAAAGATCTTCCTTCCTTTAATATGGTGCCATTTGGACTTTCTCATCTCACTACAATAATTATGCTCTATAATTGAGAACGAAAAATGCAATGTAAGGCCTTTAATAGTGTTTTCGAATACGCCATGACAAGATATGTAATTAAAAGTTCCCCTTTTTTCATAGGGTTTTTTAAGTGCACTAACATTTGCTGTTATAGGCTTTTTTAGTAGGATTGATTATTCAATATGTTTGCAATAGCAAATGCTATTGTATGTTAGCTACCATTGCTTATTATTATATTAAATAATAGTTCTATAGAGTTTTATGTACGTTTTAAAAATATTTGTTATAACGTTTTTGAATGCTATAAAGAAGGCTATTAAAATTATTTGTGTATCCTTTTTCTTTCATTTTTAGGATATTATTAAAAAATATTAATTATATAAAATACATTTATATCATTTATATGTTGTAACAATTATTAATTTGAATATTGATACAATTGTACATGATATCACAATTTACAATATTATATGTCTAAATTAATAATATAAATCAAAACTTCATTCCTAATATTTTGTTAGATACATCAAAAGAAATTAAAAATAGAGTATATACATCCATTGTACATGAAAAAAAAAACAACTTAATGAACTTAAAATAGAGTCAAACTACAAAACAAGTATGAAAATTGACATTCTGATGGCAGTTAAGTGGAGCAGCTTGTGCACTTGATGAATGCCAAATAAATACCTAATTCATAGCTGTAATCAAGAACCAAACTACAGCTGCAACATCGGTAAATTAGACTTCTTGAACCAGCAACCAAGAATGAATACTACTACAATTCAAAAAATTGCATACAAGTATAGTTGGCTCAAACATCAAGTTAATCAATGGTTAAGCACATCACTATATGTATTACATTGGAGGTCAAAACACATCTGCCAGGATTATCTATCTCGATTCATATGAAAATACATTGGCAAATGCATTAAGACTAGTCAACAATGTGGATAAATAAAATGATGGTTGCACCTTAAGTAACATTGGATGCATCATCATCGCCTAATACCTTTTGTAGGCCTAAAGATCCAAAATCAAATGCGAATCAATGTACCTTCCTTGGCCAAGCGAACCAAAAAAAAAAGGAAGTTCAAATAGTCCTTATCAATAGTCCACAAGCATATCAAACAACCAAGCACATAACAACTTGCCAAGAATGCTCAAAGAATATCCTAGAAATAGTCCACAATAGCTTAGATGCATATTAAAAAAAATTGTTGAAACAAATAATAACAAAGTCCAAAAATCAGTCGTACAATTCATCTACACAAATTTGGAACTCATTAGCTTAAACAAACATAATAAAATAAGTGGTTATGTAGAGGAAAATATTTACCCCAGCAAAGCATCATCATAATATATCTTGAGCTGTTACTTGTAGAAACATTACTTAGTTTCCATGATCTTATGAAACGAGAAGAGAAAAATAAGAGAAAATTTTATATTTTTCATGAAATGAATGCTGTAACTCATGATTACACATTAAATTGGCATAGGTAGTGAATTTGGTTAAAATGATTAGATCGTGTTAAGAAATTTGAAATTAAACTCCTAACACCCAAATCCAAAACGATTTGTAACCAAATGAATTAAAGCAATAAACCATAAAGATTAGACACAAGAATTTATTATCGAGATTCGGCCAATTGTGCCTACGTCCTCGTGAGCTCCCTGAGCTCTCTGCACTATATTAATGGAGGATTACAATAAGAACAATCAGGTCCTTACAAACAATCAAGGAACTTGATTGAGAAGAGAAATTGGAAACTCAAGAAAGAAAAGTGTTTAAATCCCTAGAATTTTTCTCAAAAAAATAAATTCTAATTACAAAACCCCAATCCTCTCACCCACACACACACTCTCTCTCTAAAAATTAGATGAAGAAAATGATGATCTCTCACAAGAAATCTTAGCTCTCTAACTTTGAAAATTGCTCTCAATTTTTTGATCTGAACAAATTAAGGAAGAAAATCCCTTTTTATAAGCCAATAACTAACATAACAATCACACAAACATTGGCCCTTGATCTTGATGATGTGGCACCATCTGAAGCTTTCATTCCTTAAGTGAAATGGTGCTTTTCACTCCTTCCTTAAACCAAAGATCAACTACCCTGATACTTTGCTTTTAGTAGCAATCACGCCACGACATGAGACAATGGGTGCCATGGTGCGCAAAGCTCTGAACTAGGCTGGGAATAGGGCATTGTGGCGGGGAGGACTAGAGGTGCGGTTTTGTGCAGGAATACAACAAACAAAACTCGGAGCCACTTGATTTGGGTACCATGGCGGGGAGAAGCTTGTGCCACGGCCTGGAAAGGTTTGAAGCCCTGGTCACCGTGGCTGAAGAGCAAAGTTGAAATTTTGATCTTTTAAAGTGTTATTGATCGAACTTATAATTGGTTGGACTAGATTCCAACATTCTCCACCTTAGTCTAAGAAATTATAAATGAAGATTTGTGCAAAGAGATATGGATCCAAACTCAAAACTAAATCATCAATGAACCTTGACCGATCTTAAGCAATTCAAGATAATTCTTGAACTTATTAAGATCTAGAACTTTTGTACCAATATATGTAGGATTCTCCTCTAGAGAAACCTTATCAACCTAAATAACACCATCCGTAACCTTCTCCTAAATGAAATGGTATATGATGTTGACATGCTTAGTCCTTTCATGAAAAATAAGATTTTTGCACAAGTGAAGAGTGCTTTGGCTGTTCGAGAACACAATCACCTATTCATCTAGCACCTTTTACTCTGTGAGAAGGCCTTGAAGCCAAATCACCTCCTTGATTGACTCTGTAGCAACAAAATACTTTACCTCGGTAGTAGATAATGCAACAATCAGTTGCAATTGTGATTTCCAACTGATGCAGCATCCATTGAGAGTGAATAAATATGAAGTAGTAGACCTCCTCTTGTCTCTATCTCCACCATAATCTGAATCCACAAAGTCTTCCATCCAAATAGACTTCCCCTTCTTCTCATAAACCAGACCTATATCGAAAGAACCTTTGAGATACCTCGGCAACCACTTCATCATCATCCAATGCTCTTGTCCTAATTTCCCATGAGCCAACTAAGAACACTTATTGCAAATGAAAGGTCAGATCTAGTGCTAATCATTGAATACATAATCGATCCAACAACCTAAGCATAATGTTTTTTTTTTTTTCCATGAGCCTCATTTCCTCTTCATTTTCCGGACATTGCTTCGATGATAGTTGAAAATGCCTCGCAAGAGAAACCTTCACTGGTTTGGACTCCTCCATGGAAAACTTTGCAATTAGCTTCTCTAAATAACCTTTTTGATGAAGCTTCAACTTGTGATTCTTTCTATCTCTCTCAATGCTCATCCCAAATATCCTATTAGCAGCTCCCAAGTCCTTCATATTGAAACTCTAAATCCAGCTACTTCTTCAATCTTGAGATACTATCTATGTCCTTGTGAATTATCAACAGATCATCCACATAAATCAAAATAAGAATGATATTGTCTACCTTCAACCCTTTGTAGTACAAGCATGGATCATAGCTGCTCTTCTTGAATGCAATGCTAGTCACAAAACTATGAAACTTTTTATTCTACTACCTATGTGATTGCTTCAACCCATAGAATGAATTTCTCAGCTTACAAACAAGCTCCTCATCATTTGCTTTCTGCTCAAATCTTTCTGGTTGCTTGATATAGATATCTTCCTTAAGTTCACCATGTAAGAACACTATTTTGAATTCCATTTGCTCAACTTCCCAATCAAATTGAGCAACCAAGGCAAGAATCATTCTAATAGTCTTGTATTTGACTACCGTTGAAAAGACATCTGTGAAATCAACACGCTTCTTCTGTGTAAACCCCTTGGCAACCAACATTGCCTTGTATCTGCATGACTATACCTTGCTAGAGCTCTTATTTCTTTTCTTTCTCTAGCACGGGTTAGTTGGTAGTCGTTTAAGATCCTTCGAGTCACAGTTTCTTCTTGAGGTGCATTGCTGTCATATTATTCTTCATCCAGATCTACAACAACCTCTTGATCTTACTCCACCTCAACATTGGTATGGCCTTATTTATGTTCATCTTGACACCTAATGAGAAAATTTTTTTTGTGCTTTCTTCTTGACCTGTAGCGGGTTTAGTTTTCTCTAAGCAAGGAAATATATTTTCATTGAATATTACATCTCTACTTATTGTGGTTTTAATTCCTTTAGATCATGTAGACCAAAGTCTATATCCTTTAGCCCCATCCTCATATCCTAGAAAGACACACTTTTATGCCATTGGGTCTAATTTTCCTTCCTTTTGGTCCGCCTATGCAGTAGAACTCAAAATTCTAAGGTTATCTAAAGAATGTGGTTTTCCATTTCACCCTTATTCAGGTAAATTAAATCCTATAGCACTATTAGGTGATCTATTTGCCAAATAAACTGTTATAGCTATAGCCTCACCCCAAAACCATTTAGGAACACCCAAACTTATCATCAAACATCTCACTTTATCTAAGAGAGTCCTAATCATTCTATCAGCAACTCCATTTTGCCGAGGTTTATATTTAACAATTTTATGTCTCATAGTACCGTAATCTTCACAAAATTTATTAAATTTATCATTGCAAAACTCTAGACCATTATTGGTTCTAAGAACCTTAACTTTTCTCCCTATTTGTTTCTCCACCATACTCTTCCAAACCTTCAATCTATCAAATGTATCCGATTTATTCTTAAGTAAATAAACCCACACATTCCTAGAATAATCATGAACAATAGATAAAAAGTAAGTGTTACCTTAAAAAGTTGGCATCTTTTCGGGTCCCCAAAGGTCGGCATGAATGTAGTCAAGAATCCCCTTTGATGTGTGTTGCCCTGACTTGAAACTCAGCCTATGTTGCTTTTCGAGAATGTAATGCTTGCAGAAATCCAATGTGCTGATGTGCTTGTTGTCAAGAATCCCTTGCTTGCTAAGTTCTTGCAGCCCCCTCTTGGTCATTTGTCCCAAACGGTAGTGCCAAAGCTTCATCTTGTCCTCCTTTGCAATCAGCCATGCTCCAGATATATTGACACATGTTTCTTTGATCAGCTCGAACAAACCATGTTTCATTCTTCCTCTAATCACTATCAAGGATCCCTTGGCAACCTTCAAGTTGTCATATTCAATCTTGATGGGTGCCTTAAGGTAGAAAGCTGGCCCAAAGAAATCAAATTTCTCTTGAGATCGGGAATGAATCTAACATTCCACAGCAATCGAATAATGCCATCATGCATTTTGATGAGAATGTCTCCTATACCAGCCACATTGCAAGGTCTATTTTCACCAAGTAATGCCCTGCCTCCATTTGTCGGTTTGAGAGTCTTGAACTATTCTTTCTTTGGATGCATGTGATAGGTGCATCCTGAGTCAAGAATCTATGTTTCTTGATCATCCTTAAAAGACATAACAAGCATGCTTCCAACATCCGAATCTTGGCTGACTATTAAAGCTTTTCCATCACATTTGTTGCCTCAGTTTCCCTTTTTATCCCTGATCCGCTTCTTGCAATTCCTCTTGAAATGGCCCTCTTTGCCCCAATAGTAACAAGTCTTGTTGATATAGTTACCATTGTCTTGTCTGCCCCTAGATTGAGATCTTCCTCTAATAGGACTCCTTCTTTGACCCTTTCCCTTGCTATTCCATGGTTTGGTGGAAGGCCATCTCCCTCTAACAAATAAGCCTTCTGCATTTGAAATTTCCTTCATTTTGTTCTTGAAGTCATGAGCCCTTATTGTATTAATCACCATATCTTTCATCAAAGAATCTCTGTCCTATTCTATGGCATTGATTAAACTCTCAAAAGAATAGGGAAGAGAGTTTAATATAATTCTAGCTAGCTTCTAATCTAGGAACTTGATCTTACAACTTGTTCAATTCAATATCAACTTATTGAAAATATCAATGTTGTCTTGAAGTTCCTTAGAGGGATCCATCTTGAATGCAAAAATCCTTTTCAAAAGGTAAATCTTGTCAGGCAAGGTCTTGGTTAGATAAAGATCATCTAACCTTTTTCATATCTCAGTAGGGTCCTCCAAATCATCTACTTCTCTGAGGATATTATCAACCAAATGAAGATAGAGAGTGTTGTATGCCAATTTTTTTCATTTCACTCCTTTGCAAGCTCGTCAATGTTGCGGGATATTCGGACTCATCTTGAATCACGAGATCAAATTTTTGCTGAATGAGGAAAACCCTCATCTTCTTCTTTCACAAGTTAAAGTCTCCACTACCATTGAACTTCTCAATATCAAATGAGAATCCCATCTTGAATTCTCACAAAACCAGCCTTGAACAATCTTCAAACTGTAGAAACCACAAATTCTTTGTAAAAATCTTCTTGACCTTTCTTTGTTTTAAGAATGAAGATCATGTTAGATTTTGTGCCCTAGGATTAAATACATTCGATGTATTCACAACATTTTGATTATATAATAAAGGTTATTATT
>WUAT03344931.1:0-10538 GCA_010015005.3 Ulmus americana | reverse complement strand
AACAAATCCACCAAAATTTAATAAAAAAAATTGTATGAAGAATAGTAAGTCGAATACTTACTACATATTTTGAGTTAATGAACAGGTTGACACACCTAACCCAATCATTGGCGCTAACCGACCCGAATGGACCAGTTGGCCCATTTTCCTTGTAATAGGTGTGGGCCTCGTGCTTGTAGTCCCGGTATCGATCGGTACCCACCCGATTGAAACTCGCTCGAACTTCCTGGCACTCAGCCTTAGACTGATTCCCCCGCAAATCGAAATAGTGCTACAATAATTTAAATTATATTAGTTTATAATAATCGATAAATTAATTGAAAATACATCATATTCGAATTAAATACCTCAACTGCATTTAACATTTGTTCCTTGTAATGCTGAGAAACACGTGACCAATCCCAAAACTAGGGGGGCATAGTATGTTTTATGTGGTTCCCCACACATCTGGGCACCAGTTTAGAGTTCAAGCCGATAGGAATCAATGTCCAATTTTTCCAATCGAATTGAATGGGAAGTGGTCTACACATGTTTACATTGTATAATTATTGTAAGTTGAGGCCTTTAGAGATGCTTCTTCTTCTTCTTCTTCTTTTTTTTTTTTTTTTGTTGTGTTACATTATATAAAAAAAATCCTGTTATAAAGTCAGTAAAAAATGACAAGAACTATTAAAATAAATTCAATATATAAGATGCGTAATACTTACAGGACTCACATTGACTAGGTACTCGTAAACCGTCTTAAAAAGGCAGATCGCCTCCGACATCTCCTCTATGAAACATAATATCGGCCACGCAAATTTATTAAATTACAAAACCAAATCAATATAAATTCAGAAACTCAACAAAATATTCCAAATCAACAGAAAATCACAAAATATCCCTAATTATAACAGAATATCCCAAATCAACATAAGTTCTTAAAAATCCACAAATAATCTCAAAAATCAACAGAAATCAATATATAATCACAAAATATCACAAATTAACATAATTTCTTAAAAAACCACAAATAATCCCAAAAATTAACAGATAATCACAAAATATCCCAAATCAACATAATTTCTCAAAATTCACAAATAATCCCAAAAATCAACAGATAATCACAAAATATCTCAAATCAACAAAATTTCTCCAAAATTCACAGATAATCCAAAAAATAAACAGAAATCAACATATAATCACAAAATATCCCAACTCAACATAATTTGTCCAAAATATCCTCAAAGAAAATCTAATACATCAATATATCTCTAAAATTCCATAAACACACAAATTTATCTCGAAAATTCCATAAACACATAAATTTATCTATAAAACTCTATAAACACACCAATAAAAAGTTTAGAAAGTTATACCAACTACAAGCGGGGAAGACGAACAACGGAGAGGAAGGTTGGGCGGCGGCCACAGTGGCAAAAATTCGGGAAGAAACGAATGAGTTATAGGTGGAAGGTAAGGAGAAATGAGAAAGAATGGGCTTCTGCCCTATTTTTAACAGCAGATCCTATAGTGACGACATATGTCGTCGCTATATCCTAACCATGTATGTCGTTGCTATAGCCTAACCATGTATGTCGTTGCTATAGCCTAACCATGTATGTCGTTGCTATACTCTAACCATGTTGTCGCAATATAGAATATTTTTTAGTCTATAGCGACGACATGTCGTCGCTATATCTTGGCTCTGACATTTTCACTGCCTTACTTTTACCTCGAAGACCAAAAACGTTATAGCGATGACATGTCGTCGCTATATCTTGGTTCTGACATTTTCACCGCCTTACTTTTACCTCAAAGACAAAAACGTTATAGCTACGACATTATATACCTATAGGGATGACACATGTCTTCACTATAGGTTTGTGTGGAAAATTTGCCCGCCTAATTTTTCCCTCAAAATGAAAAAAGAATTTTGCGACAATATATCACCTCTATAGCGACGACAAGCAATGGAGTTTGTGCAGGAAATTTTAGCGTCTAATTTTCCACGAAAATATCCCCAAGCAATACGATGACTTGTGATCCTTTAGTGACGATATGTCGTTGCTATTGTGTTGCTGGGAAAAAAATATTTGAGCCAAAAAAATTTCTATGAATGAGGAAACCCTATAACAATGACGAGATAGACATATTAGCGACGACATAGACAGTCATCGCTATAACCCTCTTTTCTTGTAGTGTGTCCACCAACATCATTACTTGGACGTTATCTTTATTTAATCAGGAAACTCTAGTGGGTTTGGCAATGTGCTATTCATTTTGCTTTAAGCCAAAAGCAAGAGGGACGAGCATCGTTTAATGGACTTTATGTTGGTTGTGCGACAAAAGAAAGTATAATATCACTTCTTATAACATTTCTATTATTCAAGTGTAAATGAAATTAGACACGACTCAATCAAGAGTGGAAGAATCCCATTAACTAATATTAGCACTTCTTATAACTAATAAAAACCATGAAAACCCCTTTTTATAGTTGAATAGGACTCACAGCTAATTTTTCCTTTGTAAAGACACATGCAACTTGATTTAGTGATGAAACATACATGATAACTATAGCTCCAAGGACCACCTTTTCACAAATAAAATGGTAATCATATTCCTGTCAAAATATTTGACTTCTACTCCTAAGAAGTAGTTAAGGGTGCCGAGATTCTTTAAAGAAAATTCTTGTCCTAACTTTGTGATTATATCTTGTAGACAAACATGATTAGGAAAGGTTGGTATGATATTGTCCACTTTGGGACTAGGCCCTCATGGCTTTGCTTTTGGACTTTACCCAATAGGTTTCATACAAATGAAGATATTGTCCATACTTATAAACTTTTGATCCTCCCCACTTCTAGCCAATGTGGGATTTTGGTCGCACGCCTAAAAATTCCTCCGAGTATAGGTGAAGAAAATATGAGATCTATCATTGTTTGGCCCTTCCTTAATGATAACATCAATGTTAGTTGTGCTGGTAGAGCTATGTACTTTGTATCATCTCCATTTGGAATGTTGATTGCATTGGTTCTTCTAGAATAGGAGGTTTGTGATGGACAACACTTGCATCTATTGTGACTCTTTGCTGGATTATATCCTTTGGAAGTTGCCAGGTTATGTCACTTGGTGGATCTGGTCCTTTCGGATTTTCCAGAATGGATGCATCGTTGAACTTTGTCTTGCTTTGAATCTACTCCTCTTGGTCTAGAAATATTGTAACAAAAAGTTCTCTTGAAACCTTATCAGATTGTGAGGTGTGTGCATGGGGAAACTTTTCTTCATCGACGACAACATGTCTTGAGATATAAACCTTGTTGGTAGAGGCATCCATGCAATGATACCCCTTATGGATGAGACTATACCCTAAGAAAATGCATGGAAATGTCATTTAGAAAACTTATTTTTTGCTTTATGCTTTCAAACATGTACATCCAAAAACTTGCAAACCATTGTAGTTTGAATTTTTAGAAAAAAGTTTACAAAATGGAGTTTGCATTTTCAAAGTTGATAGAGGGAGATGATTTATGAGAAATGTAGCAATTAAGAAAGCATCAACCCAATAGTGTACAGAAACACTAGCATGATAAAGCATTGTAAGACTCATCTCCACAATTGCCTATGCTTTCTTTCTGCTACTCCATTTTGTTCAGGTATGTGTGGACAATATAAACTTTGCACAATTCCACACTGTGAAAGATGCTCAATGAAACTTTTTGAAGTAAATTCTCCACCATCGTCACTTTGAAAAACTTTTATTTTTCTATCAAATTGATTTTCTACCATTTTTTAAAAATTTCAAAAAACACTTATAGAAATTTAATTTTTGTTTGAGAGGATACAACCAAGTGTAACGAGATAAGTCATCTAAAACCGCCATGAATCTTTTGCAAATGAGTGTTGGAAATATTATTAGATAAATGAAAAGGTAGTTTGCAATGTTTGTCTAATTGACAACTATTACAAACTTTTGAAATATTTTTCCAACTAGAAATATCAATAACATCTTCTTCTTCTTCTTCTTCTTCTTCTTCTTCTTTTTTCAAATATTTTAAAAACTTTGAGTGGGGATGTCCCATTCATTGATGTCAAATATTGGAGGGTGCCCTTCCTCCTTTAATAGTTGCAAGTGCTTATATTTCATCTTTCTACAAGGCATAAAGTTGGCCATGTCTAAGCCCCTTTGCTGAAATTCTTTTCTTGTGATCCTTTATAACAAAACTAAAAGAGTCAAATTCAAAGGAACAAGCATTATTATTGGTAACTTGACTAACTAAGATCAGGTTTTCGGTTAAGTTTGGAACCACGAGAACATCATTTAAAATTAATCGACCATTTGAAGTATTTAAGTGAATATTACCGGAATGAGTTAGAGGCAGATTTCGTACATAGATAGTTTCATTCCCTTTATAAGTTTTAGGAGAAGAAACTTTACCAACATCATTTGTCTTATGTGTTGTAGCTCCTAAGTCTGCATAAAAAATTGGATCTACATCCTCGTGAGTTTTAGAAGAAACTATTAGAAAAATATCAAAAGAAAGAAAAAATTAGAAAAATGTCTTATGATTGGTTGAGGTAGAAGTAATTGAAAAACAAAAGAAGAGAGAAAAAAATGTATTTATATAAAAAGAAATTAAATAAAAACCTAAAAAAATGAACAATTCAATATTAATTAAAATAAACAGTAAATACTCGATAGTGGGCTTAATTTTCTCCTCGCATGGAGCTGTATTGCTGCCAAAGCTTTTGGAATTTTGGTTTCCTGATATGCATATTCATATCGATTATAACACTTGAGGGCATTATGGTTATACCTTCCACAAATTTGGCATTGGATGGTTGCTCCATTGTTCTTTGGCAGCTTATTTGGTTCACAATTGTTGGCTTTTCCTTCGTTGGTGACCTGTGGTGGTTGAAATTAATTAAACCTTTAATCACTGATTATCTGATTGAGCCATTAATTATAGAAAATTTTGATATGGCTTTGAAGCTAACCAGATTACTCGGTCTATTACTTGAATAGTTGTCTACGCTGAAACGATCTTTGACTTCCCCTGGATCTTTTTCAATGGCGTCTTCCTTGTCAGTTTTACCAAATGTGTAATAGTTTGGTACGCCACAAGAATACACCAACTGTTTGATAAAAAGGTCACGTTCATGTGCGAGATGGGTAATAATAATTTCTGAAAATTTTACCCAAATGGGTTGCAAGAATTTTCTGAGCCGACCTCAATACTCATTGTTATAGAAAATGTGGAGTAAGACAAGATAGGCGTCCAAAATATGTTCTGTTGCTTAGAATGCAGGGGGCATCCTGTACCCTTTTAGAATAAGTCACCTAAGAATCCATTCATTTGGATTTGTCTGCTTTTATCTGGTTGATATTTCCAATGGCTCTTGTTTTATCCGAGGAAAGTTTTTGATGAATAAGCACAACTAGCTTAATCTAGACCAATACAGAACACCTATTCTTGTTAATAAAGTTAATATATGTCTACCCTAGTCTCTTTTTTTATTTTTATTTTTATTTTTGGTAAACGTCTACCCTAGTCTCATTTCATTATAAAGAACTTCTATTCTGCCCATCTCCAAGAAAAAAATGGCGGTTACCCTTTTTGGTGTATGGCCTTGTGCACTGATGTCAGTTGTATTACTTGCTAGTTGCAGTTTATCAGGCACCAAACCGTTCCTATATTGCTCTATTTTCTTTTGAGTTTTGTTTGGAGTGAAAATAATTGGTTTCACTAAATCATTTTCTTTTTCTCTGCTTTGCAGATTGCTATGATCCTTTGGATCCAAATGGAAATATCACAGTTACTTTTGATATCTTCCAGTGGACAACGGATGGCTATTTGGTCAGTACTGTTAAACTTAATTTTGATTGTATTGTAATTTTTTACCCTTAAAGGGTACCTATTATAATTTGTTGTAACGCTTATTTAGGCTATGTATTGGTTTTAGGCAAGAGTTAATATCAAAAACTACTACCAGTATCGTCATGTGGACAAACCTGGTTGGAATCTTGGCTGGACATGGACCAAGAATGAGGTTATTTGGTCAATGAAAGGAGCTTTTGCCACCAGCATGGGAAATTGCTCGTCGTTCCAATCCGATATTCCACACTCGTGCCAGAAAAATCCTGTGATAGCCGACTTAAATCCCGATCAAGCATCGCCGGAAAACATGACAGAGGACTGCTGCCGCGGTGGCATTCTCTACCCTTCTGCTATCAACCCTTTGAAATCGTTCTCCTCCTTTGAAATTAAAGTGGGAAAATTGGACGGCAATAGTAGTGTACATGCACCTCAGAATGTTTCTTTAATGGCACCAGATCCTGGCTATAGTTGTAGCCCTCTTTTAGATGTCGAGCCCACAGTTTCCTTAGATATTGGGGGAAGAAGACAAGTTCAGGTTTTCAGTAAGTAACGCCTCCATATAAAATGCACTATAATTTAAAATAACGAGCGTGGCCCTCGAGTTGTTTTTACTGTTACGATTTTATTTTGACAACTGAACTTGTGCAACAATTTTATCATTTTCAATATAAGTTGTTGGAACATTGGTCATTTCGTCTAACTATTTCTATTTTGAGGTGTTAAGTGATAACGTGGATGGTCAAAGTGGAATTTGAGTTTGTTCCACTTTAGTTATTCACGTTATTAACACCTTGAGTTGGACGGAATGGGTAATGTTGTCACAATTTTTATAAAAAATAGACAAATTGTGGCCAAAATAGGACAGAAACACAAGTGTTTGCCACCGAAAAAATCACCCCTTTTAACTTTTTTTGTTGATGGTTGTCTCAGGAACATGGAAATCTACGTGCACTTACTCGAGTTTTTTGACTAACAAAACGCCAATGTGTTGCGTTTCGCTCTCTTCATTCTACAATCCGACCATCACGGCTTGCCCTACGTGTAGCTGCGGATGTAGAGATGCAGACAAAAACACAGATTCCTGCATAAGGTGTGTATTTATTAAAATGCAAAAGCCAGCAATATATGTATTACATAGTAATTAGTTTAAATGCCAACTTAAGCAGCTAATTGTCAATTGTTTCAGAGAAACTACTTCATCCGACTCTGCCAACGATTATGACATATTGCAATGTACCGATCACATGTGCCCGATTCGAGTACATTGGCATGTTAAGAACATCTACACGGATCACTGGAGAGTGAAGCTCACAGTTTCAAACTACAACTACAAGAGAAACTACACAGATTGGAACGTACTGGCTCAGCATCCGGGTCTTGGCCTATTGGCAAAAGCATATAGTTTTAACAAAACTTTGCTTCCAGCGGTTGGATTAGGAGGTATTAAGCACTTGACATTTGTTTTCCAAAACTTTCAATGTCCCATTTTGTAACCTTTAAGCTTTAACCATTTTGCAGATGAGGTGGCCCTCTTTTGGGGGTTGAAGTTCTACAACGACGAATTGTTGAATGCTGAGAATGATCAACTGGGTTCGGTTAATACAGAGTTACTATTAGAAAAAGACTTGAACTCTTTTACATTAAGAAATGGATGGGCATTTCCTCGGAGAATCTACTTCAATGGTGAGAGCTGTCAGATGCCTCCTCCGGATATCTTTCCAATGTTACCAAATGTTGGTTTCAAAGAGAAAACATTTCACTGGTTGGCCATTGCTTTGATCATTTTAACTTTCAACACTCTGCTTTGACGTTTCACTTGTGCTTTATGACATGTTGTGTTCTCTTTTAGGCATTTCTACAAAAATGTTGTCGACGATTCTCTGTATAGGGCAAATATAGTGCAACGTTTTTGTGAAACTTGTTCTTCGTCTATAACATTGACTTTGATTAATTTCTCTTTCTATTTTTTATTTTTTATTTTTGGGTGAAAGAAATGATGGTAAATTGAAAATTGTGACATCATGGTGCCAACATCACATGTTAATATTAACTATTATGTGCTTGTTTGTATTAGATTAGTTTCTTGTATATAAGAACCTTATGTGTACATTCTGATATTAATCAATATACAATACAGTTTTCTTCCTTTTTCCTCTATACTTTCTCATTTGAAACATGGTATCATAGCACAATTTGCTCCGCTAAGTTTCGATCTTGCAATTTCAGATGATTGCGTTTCATAGCAAATTTTGATTTGTGATTTCTTTTCTTTTTCTCTGTTCTTCGATCTTCTTCTTGATCGATTATCTCTTTTTTTGATCGATTCTCATTCGATTATGGCACGGGGTGGAGGATCTCGTGGTGGTAACAATGGAGGAAGATCTAGTGGAAATAACGACAATTATTTCTCTAGTTTGGATCAAAGTGATCGATTCTACATAGAGGATACAAGCAGTACTTTCTACCTTAGTAATTTTGATCATCCAGGTTTGAGTCTAGTTTCTACTCAATTGATTGGTTCTAATTACAATTCCTAAAATCGAGCTATGTGTATTGCACTTATTGCTAAGAACAAGATTGGTTTTGTGAATGGTATTATAGATAAACTTGAAGATGATGATCATTTAATTTCTTTCTGGTTTCACTGCAATAACATGGTCATGTCTTGGATACTTAATGCTGTTACTAAGGATATTGCTGATAGTATCATGTATATTAGTAATACATGTGATATGTGGAATGATTTACATGAGAAATTTCATCAGAGTAATGGTCCTAGGATATTTCACATAAAGCAACAGATTCATGCTCTTACACAAGGTTCTAATGATGTTAATACCTACTTCACTAGACTTGAGACACTTTGGAACAAATTGAGTGATTTTTGACCATCTCATGTTTGTAATTGTGGTGGAATGAAGAACTTAATAAATTATCAACATGAAGACTATGTATTGCAATTCTTGATGGGTCTAAATGAGTCCTTTAGTCGGTGTCGTGCTCATATTCTTATGCTTAAGCCTTTACCTTCTATCAACAATATTTTTTCTCTAGTTATAAAAGAAGAGAGGCAGAGGTCTATGAGTTTTTCATCTTTAGTACCTCTTATGTTAGTTGCTTATGGAGTTGCATCTAGCAATTATAGTGCTTACAAGGGAAAACGTGATAAACATGTTTGTACCTATTGTGGTTACTTTGGTCATACTATTGATAAATGCTATAAGAAGCATGGTTATCCACCTGGATTTACACCTCGGGGACAATCAAATCCAGAATACGTGGCCAAATAAGTGGTCACTTGGTAATTCTAAGGCTAAAGTTGCTCAAACTAGTGTTCTTGCTGATTCTTTTGATTCCATTGTTAACTCTTCTTTTGTGAGCAATTCATGATCTTATTTCTCCACTGAGTACACAGTTGCAAGCTTTTTCTCAAAGTTCTTCACCACAGGTCCCTTCAGAACAACAATAGCAAGCTATTGTCTCTAATTTCACTGGTATTTCTCCTATTTTACCAAATCATGTTTGGATTCTTGATTCAAGGGCAACACATCATGTGTGTCATGATATGACCTGTTTTGAATCGTTTGATGATTCCAGTGTGACCAATTCTGTTGTTTTACCTACTGGTTATAGTGTATCTATCTCTAAAATAGGCACTGTTCGACTTACACCTCAACTTGTTCTACATAAAGTCTTATTTGTTCCATCTTTCAGATATAATTTGATCTCCGTGAGCTGTCTTACCAAGAGTATTTCTTGTTCCTTGATTTTCTCTGCTGATCATTGTTTTATTCAGGACAATACTCAGGGCTTGAAGATTGGGATGAGTAATCGGATTGGAAATTTATACTATCTTAGTTTGTCTGAGGATAAGATAGCTTGTTCTAACTCATGTAATAGTGTTTCTGCTGTTTCTACTGAGCTTTTATGGCATTATCGCCTTGGACATCCTGCTTGTAATATTTCTCAGCAACCTACCAAGGTTCCCTGTTTTCATTCTAGTCGGGATAAGTCTTTTCATTGTAAGATTTGTCCTCTTGCAAAACAAAGAAGACTACCCTTTATTTCGAATAATAATAAGGCTTCTTCTTCTTTTGATCTCATTCATGTTGATGTCTGGGGTCCTTTTCATACTTTATCTGTTGAGGGATACAAGTATTTTTTGACAATTGTGGATGATTGCTCAAGGTATACTTGGGTGTATCTTTTGCAAACAAAGGCTGATGTGCAGAGGGTTATACCAGATTTTTTTGCCATGATTAAGACACAATTTGGGCAAAATATCAAGGGTGTTCGTTCTGATAATGCTAAAGAACTGAATCTTACTCTTTTTTATCAGTCTAAAGGTGTTATACACTACCATTCTTGTGTGGAACGACCCCAACAAAACTCAGTTGTTGAAAGGAAGCATCAACATCTTTTAAATGTTGCCAGAGCACTTCTCTTTCAATCAGGATTGTCTTTGATTTACTGGAGTGATGCTGTTCTTACTGCTGCACATCTCATTAATAGAGTTCCTTCTCCAGTTTTACAGCAAAAGTCTCCCTTTGAGGTATTGTATCACAAAGCCCCCTCTTACTCGCATTTAAGATCTTTTGGATGCTTATGCTATGTCTCCACTTTGTTAAGCAAACGGGATAAATTTACTGCTAGATCTCAAGCATGTGTTTTTATTGGATA